>JARBEQ010260394.1:126341-150102 GCA_030265355.1 Tritonia tetraquetra
ATAGCCGCGTCTGCACCTGTAAGCGAATACATAACCGTATCACCAGCATCAGTATCTGTTGCCGTAAAAGTGCCGACCAATAAAGTGTTCTCACCAATTTCTACATCCTTAAGTGCGGCCGAAAAATCAGGCTCGCGATTCACAATGTTTCTGCTTGTTCCTAAAGTGCCACCACCTACACAAGCAGAAAGAAACAGTAACATCGAAGACAAGCTCAGACCATAATAAAGGCTCTTGCTACTAGTACGTAAATGTTCTTTTGTACCCATCATTTAAAAAACTACGCACTATAACGACTAGAAACCGTACAGATAACGTTCCTTTTCCTATTGTTACTTTACAAAAGTTATTTATTATGCAGAAAACATGCAGAAAACCAAGTTGCACTCTAACAAAAGTTTCGAGTTTTTTCAATAGATCTTCATACGTTCGTCTACTTCTTTTTCCAGAAATGACAAACTACAGCTTTCGATAAAATTATCTCAGGAGAACAATCAAAAAACCGCAACCGTTTTGCATCGATCTGTTGGGGTCAAAGGCTAAACGCTATTCTTTGCGTGCCTACTTGAAACACTATAATAGCTTGGCTACTACGCTCGCCCTGATACATTTACCAAGAACAAATCTACTAAGAACAAAAACTAACCGCTATATCCGTAACTACAATCTAATCTGCCACCAATTTGGTTAGTATCGCAATACGCACACTGACAAGCATATTTCTCGGTAAGAAAACATTCTTCACACATGCAGCAACGGGTGCAACTTGTATTGTTGCGTTCTTTGCACATAATATGAAGGCTGTTCGAGAATGTCCGTGCTCGAGAACCTCACGCAGAATTCATTATTGCAGCTGATGTTGATAGAGACACACTCGAAAAAGGCAAAGGTTCCTTGTACAGCAATCATGAAGTGCTTAGAACGTGCATCCATAAAGGACATATCGCAGGGTGCCAGATGATCGTAACAGTTGGTGGGAGCGTAAACAAATAAGAGTTTACAAGCAGAAGCGAGGAAACTATCCAGAGAGAGACGTTAATCTTCATAATTTTGAAGTCATCGATGACATGAAGAGTTATCTTTGGATTCAGGAAAATCTGAATATAATAAAGTCAATCCCAACCCAATCAACTCTTTATTGGTACATCAGGGGATTGGCTTACATCCTGAGCTTGCAAAAAAATAAAGATATTGTAAGGTCGCTTTGGCGACTTTTTGTGTTTTAAATTGGTGTTAATTCTTGGGTTTTAGAAACTAACTGCAACTAATTAAGAAAAAATTGCTACAATTAGATCAGTAAGCGGGTGAGATGGCGACCCCAACGGGATTCGAACCCGTGTTGCCAGCGTGAAAGGCTGGAGTCCTAACCACTAGACGATGGGGTCATCTCAATCCTTTGTCGTACTACCCTTCTTGGCTTTTAAACAGATCACTTAATTTATCTGCACCCCTATACTTCAGAACTCATGATCTAGTACGACACACCCCCTCTCGTCAAGTTATTTATTCGTTCTTTCCGATCTTTCTTATCTGCGATCTTCAGGCTATACTGATTTTGAATCAAAAAAATTAAATGCTTTAACCCTGTCTACTCGAAGGTCATACGTACTATGAAAATTGCTGTTAACACCTTACGCCCAGGATACATTATTGAGCACCAAAATGAGTTATGGCGCGTAACCAAAACCCAACACGTAAAACCTGGCAAAGGCGGTGCTTATGTGCAAACAGAGCTGAAAAACGTGCGATCCTCCTCTAAGCTAAACGAGCGGTTTAGAGCAAGCGATACCGTTGAAAGGGCTCGTCTTGAGCAAAAAAAATGCACTTTTCTTTACAGTGATAGCGGTGCTTTTCACTTCATGGAAGAAGAAAACTACGAGCAATTCCAGCTTGATCTTGACTTTATTGGCGAGGAGAATGTGGCCTTTCTATCAGATGGCATGGCTTTACATGTCGAATTTCATGGTGATGAACCGCTTGCTGTGATACTGCCTCCTAACCTTACCTTTGAAGTTGCCGAGGCAGACGCTGTGGTAAAAGGTCAGACGGCAACGGCATCTTACAAGTCGGCAACACTTGTGAATGGTGCTAGAATACTGGTTCCTCCATATATTCAAGCTGGTGAAAAAATTGTTATCAATACTGCTGATAAATCCTTTATTGAACGGGCAAAATCATAATGTCTTCGAACACGCTAAAACTTGTTGTCGAGGCTTGCCAAAAAGCTGGTCGTTCTCTTATCCACGACTTTAACGAGGTTGAACACTTACAAGTCGACAGAAAGGGACCTGCTGATTTTGTTTCTATTGCAGATAAACAAGCAGAGCTTATCCTACAGGAGGCTCTGCTCAAAATCAAACCTGATGCTGGTTTTATTGGCGAGGAATCTGCACCAGTTTCTCCAAACAACAATGAAAAATGGTTTGTGGATCCCCTTGATGGCACTACTAATTTCTTACACAGCACGCCTCATTTTGCGGTATCTGTTGCCCTTGAGTGTGATGAAAAAATACAACTAGGAGTGATTTACCAACCAACCACAGGTGATGTCTACTGGGCAGAGGATGGCAAGGGTGCTTTTATGAACAGAAAGAGAATCCGTGCATCAAAACGAGACCAACTAGAGTACGCCCTACTTGAGGCAGATCTAAAATACGAGGCGAGAACCCTACCGATATTACAGAACTTACCGCCATTTATGTCGTTGCGATCGCAAGGGTCTATTGCTTTGAGCATGGCGTATCTTGCCAGCGGGAAAATTGATGCTAGCTGGTGGTGCAACACAAAACCTTGGGATGTTGCCGCTGGTATGATCATTATCCGCGAGGCAGGTGGTTTTTGCTCTAATTTTAGCGGCAAGCCGTTTACTTTACACCAGAAAGAGCTTGTCAACACCAGTCCTGCTATTAAAGACCAGATATTCCAGCTTTTTCACAACCGCTAATCCGTGCCTGGTAATGCCATGACGAAAAAAAATCACATCGATGGAATTTACGCTCTTGCTAGTGGTGAGGGGGTTGCCGCAATTTCTGTTATACGTTTGTCGGGCGAAAATGTTTATTCGCTACTACAGCTTTTATGTGGCAAAAATCAGCGAGGTTCTGCGTATAAATTCCCTCCACGACAACTACTCTTGCGTCATATTTACCATCCCACTACAAAAGAACTACTTGATCAGGCAATGGTTATCTATTTTGAAAGTGGAGCTAGCCATACTGGCGAGAACATGGCTGAAATTCATATTCACGGCGGGCTTGCGGTTAAGCGTGCGGTTATGAATGCTCTTGGAGCTATTGAGGGCTGGCGTATTGCAGAACCAGGAGAATTCACCAAAAGGGCTTTCCTCTCAGGGAAGGTTAGCCTAAACGAGACCGAGGCTATACTTGATCTGGTGAATGCTGAAACCGAAGAGCAAAGAAAGCAAGCCATTTTCCAAATATCAGAGGGGAAAAGGCAAGGCTACAAAGAATGGGTAGAGACCTTATCGATGCTACTTGCCCACCTTGAGGCTAGTTTTGATTTCCCTGACGAAGAACTTCAGGATCCGTTTGCAGCAGGAGGCTATCAAATTTGCCAAAACACCATTGACAACATGGAAAAGCATCTCAAACTTGCTGCATCAGCCGAGAGACTACATCAAGGTGTTCTTATCGTGATTGCAGGAGAAACCAACGTTGGAAAATCGACACTTATCAACCGTTTATCCGGTAGAGATACCGCTATTGTGACTTCAAAACGTGGTACAACGCGAGATCCTATTGAGCTACGTATGGAGTGGGATGGCGTTCCTGTTACCATAACCGACACCGCAGGATTTCGAGACGATCCTGACGAAATTGAAGACATTGGTATCAACAAAGCACTTCTCCTTCTTGAGCAAGCGCATATCGTTATTTGGGTGAAGGAGGTCAATAAACGGCTTGCTGGAAAAGCTTGGAAACGAATCGTTCCAGAGCGTACACCAATGATAACGCTACTAAATAAAATTGATCTCACTCACAACGATGAAGTGCGAGAGAGCGCCCCCTCCACCTACCCTGTTTCCCTAAAAACTGGCGAGAATTGGTCTTATGTACACAGTGAAATCGGGAAAGCTATCAAAGCTTTGGTTGTTGGCGGCAGTCAGGCTCTGATTGTTCGGCAACGACACAAAAAGCACGTCCAAAGTGCGCAAAACGCACTCAAAAATGCCATGAAGCTACAAGACCCAACTCTTATCGCTCAGGAACTACGAACAGCCATCCAGCACCTTGGAACCATTACAGGTATTGTCACATCGGAAGATATACTCAGTATCATCTTTCGTGATTTCTGCATCGGCAAATAACAAAGCTTCTAATGCCTTACCTAAATTAGAGAATCTGTAGATAGCCCAGATAGCCCTTGCAAAAGCAGATCATCCCCCAAATTATCCCGAGAGCTCAAATCTGTATTCGCGTCTATTGCGTATGTACTGTCCCCCACCGCAAATTCTAAACGCGTTAAATCACTCGTAAATGCACCCTCTCCAACTGCCTGAAGATACAACGTGGTTGAATCTTCAAATATAGCACTCCAGTTTTTAATATCCCCTTTCTTGCCACCAGCAAACCATATGTTCTCAACACGAGCTGAATCGATCGCCAAAGAATCTTTAAAGACTATCTTAAAACCACTATCTACACGCTCCATAGAACCATCCACTGTCTCAGTAGACACGCCCTTTACATCTTCCAGCACCGTCGCCAAAGAGGCATCATCCCCAGGAAGCCTCCCCGTCGCAATGACCTTATCATCCCCTGTAAGGCTAATCTCAAAAGTAATGCCCTTCTCACCTGCTATGCCAAGGTGCAAAATAAGATCAGCTCCAGTCTTTGTCGATAGCGGCAGAATCGGCGTTGCACCATCATATAAAACCGCACCCTCAACTTTATACAAAAACAAACCACTGCCATTCAAAGTCAATGGTCCAGCATTGCTCTTTGAACCATTGCTTGAATCTACATTTTTGACCGTCGTACTCAAAATAATTTGCTGCTTGGTTGTCGCGGTAACGCTACTATCATCTTTCCAATACTTGAATACCAATTCTAAGCTCTTTTCATCACTACTTGGCAAGTGCTTGCTCAAAAGAACCACCTGTGCTATGGTCTCGCCTAGCTTGCCCTCTTCTGTTGATAAAGTCGAATTCCTGCCGTTACTATTGTTATTATTATTGCTACCATAATCAGAAATACCATCACCGCCTCCGCACGAAACTAGCATCAACGCAGAAGCCACCGGCAATAAATTTTTTAGGCTGTATCTGTAACGGCGTAGCAATACTTTATCTTCAAAATTTGTCATCTATCTCATCTCAAATTTGTAAAAAAGTCCGTGAGTAGTCTAGACGCTTCATCTTCAAGAATACCTGAAATAACCTCAACATCAGCATAATTACGATTATTATCAAAAAATTTTATGCCATGAGTAACAGCCCCAGCACGTGTATCATAAGCACCAAATACAAGACGCTTAATCCTAGCTTGTGCAATTGCCGCAGCACACATCGCGCAAGGTTCCAAGGTTACCACCATAGTATGCTTTTCCAAACGAGACAAACCTTGTTTTGAGCAAGTATCACGAATAGCAAGCAACTCTGCATGAGCTGTAGGGTCGCAAAGTATTCGCATAGCGTTACCTTTAATAGAAAGTATATTCATATGTTCATCAACAATCATTGCAGCAACAGGTACCTCCCCCAAAAGCGATACTCTTTTTGCCTCTGCGATGGTTTTTTTCATCAAGGCTTGTAATGAATCAAAAATAGGCGGTGGGTTATCTATGAGCAACTTGGCAATAATTTTCTTTTGTGCTAGTATCAAAATATTGATTGCTAGAAGTTTTGAGTAGCCGATTTGTAATAAGTAAGAATAACAAAACTGCGCACACCATAAAAGACTTGTTTTAAAACAGCAATCAGGAAAACAGAAGACAACTATAAAAAAAGGGAGCTTTTTATGTCGGAGGGGAAAATCTATGCCGTACCAGAGGACGTAGCAAAGAAAGCATTGCTTAGCAAAAAAAGCTATGAGGATTGGTGTACAAAAGCTACATCTGATAACGAAGGCTTTTGGAAAGAGCAAGCGTTATCGCTATTAGATTGGGACAAACCATTTACCGAAGTAAAAGATGTAAATTTTGACTTAGACGATTTTCGCCTTCGTTGGTTTGCTGATGGTGAATTAAATGTTTGTTACAATTGCGTTGATCGCCACATGAAAACAAGACCTGATGATGTTGCACTGTTGTGGGAGGGCAATACTTCAGACAAACAAATGAGTATGACCTATAAAGAAGTCTACCATGAGGTTTGCCGTTTATCGAATGTGTTAAAGAAACTAGGCGTTAAAAGAGGCGATAGAGTAACACTTTATATGCCGATGGTATTGGAGGCGGCTTGCGCGATGTTAGCTTGTGCACGTTTGGGAGCTGTTCATACGGTTGTATTTGGAGGATTTTCAGCGAGTGCTCTTGCAGATAGAATTAATGATAGCCAGAGTGCGGTTGTTATCACCGCTGACTACGGTCGTAGAGGTGCAAATGATATTGCCATGAAGGCAAATGTTGATGAAGCTGTAGAGAAATGCCCCTGCGTAGAAAGCGTATTGGTGGTGCGTTGCACTGGTGGTGATGTAACCATGCGTGAAGGTCGTGATATTTGGTATGACGAGGCAACCAGCACCGAAAGCACAGAATGCCCCTATGAGGCAATGAACGCGGAAGATCCCTTGTTTATTTTATATACATCGGGATCGACTGGAAAACCAAAAGGTGTGGTTCATACAACAGGTGGCTATCTACTTTACACAACCTTTACCCACCGCTATGTGTTTGATGCAAGTAAAGACGACATATACTGGTGTACCGCAGATATTGGCTGGGTAACGGGGCATAGTTATGTGGTATATGGGCCGTTATCCAACGGGGTACCAAGCTTATTATTTGAGGGAGTACCCAACTACCCTGATGCTGCTAGAGTTTGGGAAATTGTAGACAAACACGGCATAACCATCATCTACACCGCCCCTACCGCCATACGTGCTTTGATGAAAGAAGGCGACGACTTTGTAAAGCGGACATCGCGAGCAAGTCTCCGAATTTTGGGATCAGTTGGCGAGCCTATCAACCCGGAAGCATGGGAATGGTATTATCATGTAGTTGGAGAAGGTCACGCTTGTTTAGTCGACACATGGTGGCAAACCGAAACAGGCGGTATTATGATATCGCCTCTTCCGGGTGTAACCCCATTAAAGCCAGGTTCGGCAACCAAGCCCTTGCCAGGCATCGACATAAGAGTGCTTGATTCGCATGGTGGCGAGGTTCATGGTACAGGAAACGGTGCATTGGTGATCGCAGACGGTTGGCCAGGGCAAGCACGCACGCTTTATAAAGATCACACACGCTTTTTAGATGTTTATTACCGCCCCTTCCCCGGCTACTACATGGCAGGGGATGGCGTAAAGCGCGATGACGATGGTTATTACTGGATAACGGGCAGGGTTGATGACGTGATTAACGTTTCCGGTCACCGCATGGGAACCGCAGAGGTTGAGAGTGCCCTTGTAGCTCACGAGGCTGTTTCGGAAGCGGCTGTGGTTGGTTTTCCTCATGAGATTAAAGGGCAAGGCATTTGGGCATATGTTACTCTAAAAACAGGTACATCCCCCAGCGATGAGCTACGAAAAGAGCTCAAAACATGGGTGCGTAAAGAAATTGGCCCCATCGCAACTCCAGATATTATTCAATGGGCACCAGCTCTTCCTAAAACAAGATCTGGCAAGATCATGCGTCGAATCTTAAGGAAAATTGCCGAAAATGTTCTTGATAATTTCGGCGACACCTCCACTCTTGCAGAACCCCAGGTTGTTGATTATCTTGTGAGCAACAGAGGAGAGTAAAATCTTCCAGTATCCTTTGAGTAAATTATCTAAAAAACAAGAACCATATCTCTATTGTGCTTTGTGCGTTCTTTTGCTAAAATTACCATGTTTTTTCAATATTCGTGCGTTTTCTAGTTGCTTAATTTTTCGCCTCCTCAAAAAGTTCCCTAAAAAACTAGGTGTAAAGTAATTAGTGTATTTAAAAATTGCTTCATTAAAAGCAAATAAAATAAGTAACAACTTTTTATTGAATGGTAACTTATGTCTATAGTAAACTCCCCCAGTTTGAAAAAAAATGATCCCAAAGATGAACCTCTAAAAGTAGCGTATCTTGCGGCGGAAACGCTTCTTGAAAAGGTTGGTCCTTCTCTAAACACGCTTAAGGGCGTTGATGAACGAGACATCAAATATCTGGCACCCAATTCTTATGATAGAGAAGGCACGTTTGTACCTAGAAGCTGGTACACTGACCCTGCCACTCAACTTGGCAAACCCCTTACTATCACCTATTCTTTTGCCACAACCTCTCTACTTGCCGATTCTTCAAAAGAACGAACAAAAAGTTTTATTGAAGATCATACCATTGCTTCGAAGCGCAATGTTAAAGAGTTCTCAGCAATGCAAAAAGAACTCCTGAAGGGCATACTAAGCAATATAGCAGATATGACCAACATTACTTTCAAAGAAGTAAAAGGTAGCAATACTGATCTAAACAACGCATCTCTCCTCTTCTTAAACGGCAATCTAGGAAGCGTAAACGGTGTTGCAGGGTTACCCTTTTCTGGTTCTGATTCTACACAGGAAAGCCACGAAGGCATGATTATGTTTGATAACACAAAGCCAGATGGTTCATTACGGATAAATGCCGATTACGAAAAAGGAACGTCTATCTTTACTACAATGATACACGAAGTCGCTCATGCACTTGGTCTTAAA
This sequence comes from Tritonia tetraquetra, assembly GCA_030265355.1. Classification (NCBI taxonomy): domain Eukaryota; kingdom Metazoa; phylum Mollusca; class Gastropoda; order Nudibranchia; family Tritoniidae; genus Tritonia; species Tritonia tetraquetra. Next base: position 135,179 of record JARBEQ010260394.1, read on the forward strand.
CACCCGCATGCAAATACCTCATTAGAAACATCCTTGATCCAAGCAGATAAAACAGGCTCACTGAATAAAGATAGTTTTATACTTGCTAACGACAACCCAAAACTTTCTGGAAGCAATACCGTCATGTCTTATAAAGGCTTGGTAGACGACGCTTTTATGCAAAATGGCACTTATAACCAGCGGTATGCAACGTCTTATAAACATCTGGATGTACTTGCTCTACAATATATATACGGTAATGGTTCCGAAAAAAGCAGTTCGACTGCTGGTGGCAAAGGACACACCAAAATTCCACTGGAAAACCTATGGAACAACGGTCGCAACAGCGGTGGCATGCAGGACGTTCTTACCGATGCTGGCGGCAATGATACCCTTATTGGTCACTCAACAAGACCCAATAACATCGATTTAACATCTGGTGCGTCAAGCGATATTGGTTATGGTCATAGCCTGTGGCTGGGTGCTGCAAACGCCGCTAGTTTTCTTTTCGAAAGCCGATTAAATGACAAAATTCCTGCAGATGCAGATGCTATGGCACGTCTTTATAAGGGAGAAGGCAACCTTGTGCTGGCAGCAAACAGTGTGTTTGAGAACGCCACAGGTGGCTCCAAAGGCGACGTATTAAAAGGCAATGAATACAACAATAATCTTCTCGGACTTGCAGGTGATGACAAACTCTATGGTGGAGGTGGGCGTGATAAGTTGTGGGGGGGAGAAGGCAACGATTTGCTAGACGGCGGTGATGGCAACGATGACCTGAATGGCGATGATGGTAATCAGGATATTGCATCCTATGCATCAAGCTCGGCAAGTGTATTTGTCAGTCTTTTAGAAGAGACCACAAAATCAAGTGCTGGAAATGACCGGATTACAGCTATTGAAAACGTCATTGGTAGCGATTACGATGATATCATCTATGGCGATTCCTTTAAAAATATTTTGGTAGGTGGTAAAGGAAGCGACGCACTCTATGGCGATGATGGCGATGATATTCTTCACGGCAGTGCAAGCACCATTGGTTATGACTATTACACCATTACAGACACCAGTTTGAACGCACAGACGGGTAGCTCTCCTTCAGGATTTGGTGACGACATTGCTACTGAGGGTAGAGTTATGGTAATTGCCGCACCAATCGCTAAGAAGATTTTTGTATACTACGAAACAAATAAAGGCGTTTGGGATCTTAAACAAACTTTATCCCGTTCTGACGTAAGTGGGTTTGGCTCAGAAGTTGAATTGAAAAACGGTGTTCTTGTTGTCGGTTCCAATCGATCCGTAAAAAGTAACAGTACCGACATACACGAAATGTCCTTTTATGGTTGGAACAGCGATACAAAAAAATTCGGTGCCCCTGCAGACATTTCGGGTATTGGTACCACTGGTGTACGAAATATAACTGTCACTATTGATCCTTCCGACACCTCAACAACCGACCCAACCATCCGGATATTCTTCAACGAAGTTGTGCCAGGAAGAAATACCTTTTTTTACTATCTCGATCGGGAATTTACCAATTTAAGTGATGCTAATGGTGGCCTCGGTACTGATAAATCTACCCCTAAAAAATTTAAAGATATCGGGGAATTCTCCTCGCACGCGGGATACGCACTTACGATGGACGTTGTATTTGATACAGTAAAAAAAACAAATAAGCCACTCCGAGGTATTGTACACTATTCAGCTTGGGATGCTAATCTTTCCAATGAATCAACCGTATCAGAATCTGCTATCAAGCCTGGTACGGCTTTTGCTGGTGTTGATAACATCCTTGCAGTCTCTACCACACAAACCAAAACACCAACCAGTCAAACCTCGGGACTCTGGGATACCATATCTGGAATAGTGCAAATACTCCGTAAAAATAGTACAGGCGACTGGGTGCAAGAAGCCATGCTTATGGAAGAAAGCATTACCGCAAACGACAAATACGGTGCCTCTCTTGCCCTTACAAAATATGATTCTGGTTATCTGCTGGCTGTCGGTGCACCTTCTTCTGATAAAGGGAAAGTGTATATTTATAAACTTGTTGAAGGCGAAGACTGGGTACTCCAAAATATAGTTTCTTCCCCTTCTGCTAGCGACTTTGGTAAACAAGTGGCGTTTTCATCATTGGGCACACTTATTGTTACTGCTACAGACGGTGTTCTTTATAGCTTTGAAGGCAGAGAATTCTTCCCACAGCATACCGTTGCAAGCGATGCAAACCCTTCTAGCAATAAACTGTATGGTGGTAGTGGTAATGACACCCTCATTCGTTCCAAAAACGGTGGCGATATACTTGATGGTGGTTCTGGAACTGATACAGCTATCTTCAACGACTACTCATCGAAATACGTCATCAAAAAATACACCACAGACTTTCTTACCGTAACAAGAGGTAGCGATGTTGATCTTCTTTATAACATAGAATACATAAAGTTTTACAACGAAACCCTCCAAACGGCAGACATCAAGATTACAACCGATAATAAAGCACCAACACCAACGATTGTTAGTACCGTAAGTGATGCCAATAGTATCACCATCACGGTAAGCTCTGACGAAGCTGGGTTTGTACACGCCCTTCTCTATACTAATGTTGCTCCCGCAGAGGAAACGCTCCGATCCCAAGGCCAATCGATAAAGGTTGCCGCTTCGACTGCTGTAACCTTTACGTTTAATGATTTAGAGCCTGATACCACTTACAAGGTTGGTTTACTTGCCGACGATGAAGGTGGAAAATCAAAAGCTATCTCGTCTGGCGATATCAAAACGAGTACCAATGATTTCCTAGATTTTCCTCCTGTCGAAGCTACAGACAATGGTTTTATACTAGAAGTAAACTTTGCCTTAAAAGCTCCTGGCAAAGTTTACTACGCCTATTACACCACAGCCCCCCCCACTGCCCCTTCTATTCTCGCCATAAAAGGTACACCTGCAGGTGCAGAGGAATACGGTACTGTGCTAGTAACAACTGGCAAGCAAGAACAAATTATCAATATCTTTGGCACCACAAATCATGACTTCCAAAAGGTATACCTCTATCTTGACGGCAGCAATGCTGTCAGAACGACAACTATCACACAACTCTCTATAGACCATCCTCTATTGCCTGCTATAGACGATGATCTCGATGATATGGATGTACTTGGGCTTTCCTATACCGATACTTCTTCAGAGTGGATTTAGAAATTGTGCGTACTTTGTGGCTCTTTCATAAAGAGCAAAGGTCATGAGAGTGTTACCCTAAAAGAAGGGTATCATCAGGCCGAAAATTCTAGTACCGAAGGACCAGGACCAGGACCAAATGATTTAGTTACAGCTGGGCTGGACGCAATTAAATTTATTGCGCCGCAAAGCTTGGATGTTACGATTAACGGCAAATATTATCAGCGTAGCTGGTATACAGATCCTTCAAAAGAGTTACAAAGTAAAATTACGGTTACCTACGGTTTTGCCACACAGAGCCTAATAGACAAATCAGGTACTCGGGCAAATACTGTATTAAAAAGCACTGGTCCTAAAAATGCTGGCACGGACTCTAGTAATCATAATAGGAAAGAATTTACAGCTGACCAAAAAGCAAGTACCAGAGAAATATTGGCTCAGATTGAAAGGCATACCAATATCACCTTTTCAGAAACTAATAGAAGCGATACTGATATTGATAATGCGAACATTTTACTGCTCTCTGGTAATTTAACGGAAACAGTAACAGGACTTGCTAGTTTGCCCTCCTATGGTAGTCACAATGCTCGGCAAAAATCTGGTTCGTTGATCATCAATAATCTGGAAAAAGGTGAGCTGAAAAACCAAAAAGACGTAGCTGTTCCCGCAGAGGATTATCTTAGAGGGGGCGAGCTTTACAAAACACTTCTCCACGAGATTGGACATACGCTAGGATTTAAACACCCTCATGACAATGTGAAATCGGGTTCTCCTGCAAAGATCACAGACATTCCAAAGGATGGGTCGATACTAGAAGTATCGGATAATCTGATTTCTTCCAGCAATACGGTGATGTCTTACTGCGGGTTGAGTATTAATAGGAGTATAAATCCGGAGACTCAAAAGATCTTCATTCGTTTTGCCAAAGAATTTCAGATATTAGATATTTTAGCGTTGCAGTCGATATACGGCAACGGCAACGGCGTTGGGAGCAACTCTGAGCACGCATTAGAGGGTGCTTGGGAGGAAGATAAAGACAATGGTGGCTTACAGACCGTTGTTTCTGATAGCGGCGGTGCAAATGACACCATTCTTGGGCACTCATCAAGACCCAATCGCATCGACTTGCGAGAAGGCTATTATTCCGATATTGGGTTTGGTCATGACCTATGGCTAGGAAACGCAGAAAAAAATATATGGGTGCTAAATCCAGAACTAAAAGATCCCAATGACGACTTCAAGACCTTATACACCATTACAGAACGATTTTACAAAGGTGAACAAAACGCCATCATCGCTTACAATTCAGTCATAGAAAATGCAAAGAGTGGCAGTTTAGCCGATGAACTTTCAGGAAACGAGGTACAGAACCTTCTTGAAGGGCTTGGTGGCAACGACATCCTTATTGGAAGGGGCGACGGGGATGAACTAAAAGGGGGTGACGGTAATGACACCCTTGCAAGCGACGGCAACGCTATTTTGAATGGTGGCAGCGGCAAAGATACCGCTTCTTTTGCAAGTCATCAAAAAGGATTAACGCTGTCTCTTGCAGATGGCACTGCTTGGATAGGTACACGCCTTACAGCAGACGCAAAAAATTATAGCTTGGAAGGTATCGAGGGTGCTGTCGGTACAAAATACGATGACAACATCAAAGGAGACCAAAGCGATAACGTTCTAGTAGGTGGCTTGGGTAGCGACGTTATTTCAGGCGGGGCTGGTAATGACACCCTTGACGGCGGGGCGGATGATATTGGAGCTTCTTGGAAAATAAAATCTATCACTTCTGCTAGTATCTCAGCAGATGAAATCAAACAGTACGGTGATTTTACTATCCGCAGAGGAATCAACAGACCCGAATATCTTGGTGTAAAAAACAAAGACGGTGACGAGGTTTTCTTATATCCCCTTGTTAGTAGCAGCCAAATCATGCCGTCCCTAGTTTCTGACGCTTCATCAGGGCAATTTAGGCAAAAATTACCGACACCAAAAGCAATCACCATTACAAATAACATCATCGCCTCCTCTATCGTGCGTACGTCAGCAGACGATTTCTCAAGCAACCTTCCAACGTCATGGAAGGAAGCCTCTGGATTTGTTAGCATATTTCGATACAATCAAGCCAAAGATACCTGGTATCAAGAGGCTACTATCTTTGATAAAAAAACAACCTCTAATGACAAATTTGGTACGTCACTTGCCATCACTGCCATCAACGGAAAAGATTATATCGCCGTGGGTGCAGCTGATGCCGATAGAGTATATCTCTACACATACGCAGATAAAAAAGGCTGGCTACTTGAACAGATCATCGACAAGCCAGTAAACGGAAAAATCGGCTTTGGAACGCTACTTGCCTTCCAATCAGATGGTTCTTTAGAAATCACTGCTACCAATGGAAAACAATACAATTTCCAATTTAACGAATGGAGTAGCAAGTTCAACACTAACAACGAAAATGACCCAAACAACGATACCAGCAGCAACAAGCTCTTTGGTGAAGAGGGTGATGATACGCTTATCAACAGGCAAGGTGCTGAACTATTTGATGGCGGAACCGGAACTGACAGCGTTATCTTCTACGGCAACCGTACCGATTACACCATTGTGAAAAGCAACAATCGCATACTTGTTACAAAAGATGACGACGTTAACCGCCTTTACAGTATCGAAGAACTTGTCTTTCTTGATGAGCAAATTACGGCAGCATCTATCGAAGCCAATAGCGATACCTCTCCCCTCTTCATTGTTCGCAACAGTGATCCCGTCGTAAACGGTATCACTTTCGATAGTAGCAAAAAGGGTTACGCTTATGCTCTTGCTGTAAAACAAGGAGAAACAACGCCTAGTCTTGAAAAAATCCGCCAAAAAGGCATCGAGGCAGAAATCAAAACCCCATACACCCCTATTTCCTTCATTTTTGATGATCTAGAACACGGTGCAAGTTACACCATCCACGTGGTTGTAGAAAGTACCGTTGCTAATCAAGAATTTTTCACCATTCCCTTGCAAGCTTCCGAACCAAAACTTATCGATCCCACGGTAACATCTGCAAACGATGCAACACATCATGTAAAGTTCATGCTAAATACGCCTGCTATTGTCCATTACGCCTATTACCTCTCTGGCGTCTACCCATCTGGCGTCTACCCAAGTGTAGATGAGATCAAACAAGGAACTCATGCAGAAACGCATGGTCTTCAATGGGTAGAAGAAGCCGACAAAGAACAAAATATTTTCCTTGCCAAGTTTGGAGAAGGTAAACTATACATTATCGTAGGAGACGAGGTTATGAATAATCCAATCAATATTCCAGCTTCTTTACAAGGTGAGACAGAGCTCTTACTAGCAGTTGCACCGATTGTTGGTGAGGATTACTTGCTCTAACCCACTATAAGGAAACACCAAAACCATGACGACACCCAAAAAACATTACGATATCTGTATCATTGGTGCTGGTTCTGGCGGCCTAGTTGTTGCAGCTGGAGCTTCACAGATGGGGGCAAAGGTTGCTTTGGTAGAAGCCGATAAAATGGGTGGCGACTGCCTCAATTACGGCTGTGTGCCATCAAAAGCACTGATTGCTGCTGCACACAATGCTGAAGCGCAACGTCAGGCTGCAACTTTTGGCATTGAAAGCGTTGAGCCTAAGGTTGATATGAAAGGCGTTGCACAGCACATTAAGCACGTGATTGCTCAAATTGCTCCAAACGATTCTGTCGAGCGTTTTAGCGGTCTTGGTGTGGATGTCTACCTTGGCAGAGGCAAAATTATCAGTAAACGTTCTGTGGCTGTTGGCGAAGATATCATTCAAGCTCGCTACCTTGTGATTGCAACTGGTTCGCACCCTCTTGTGCCGCCTATCAAAGGGCTTGCTGATGTGCCTTTCTTTACCAACGAAACCATCTTTGACAACGACAAAAAATTACAACACCTCCTTGTTATGGGTGGTGGTCCTATTGGGGCCGAGATAGCTCAAAGCTATCGGCGGTTGGGCTCTAAGGTAACGATTATTGATATGATGTCGATGATGTCGAAAGATGACCCTGAAGCTGTGAATGTGGTACGTGAACAATTTATTCACGAGGGTATCGAGATCTGCGAACAGACCAAAGTCGTTAGTGTTGAGAAAAGCTCGCAACAGATTATACTCCATGCGGAAAAAGACAGTGAAAAAATCGAAATTAAGGGTAGCCATCTGCTAATTGCAGTGGGAAGAAGCCCCAATACCAAACATATCGGTCTTGATAATGTCGGTATCGAATGTGATAAAAGAGGCCTTATTCCAACTGATGAGCGTCTGCGTACGCTGGTTAAAAATATCTTTGCTATCGGTGATGTTGCAGGACCTTATCAGTTTACCCATATGGCAGGTTATCAAGCTGGTATCATTATCCGCAATATGCTGTTTAAAATACCTGCCAAGGTCAACTACCATCAAGTGCCTTGGGCAACCTACACTTCCCCTGAAGTGGCTCATGTTGGGTTATCGGAAAAAGACGCCGAAGAAAAACTCGGTACCAATCAGTACCACACCCTAAGATGGCCACTACATGAAAATGATAGAGCCGTAGCAGAACGTACCACCCACGGTTTTATTAAAGTTATCACCGATAAAAAAGGAACTATCCTTGGGGCAACCATTGTTGGCGAGTACGCTGGCGATCTGCTCACTACTTGGAATATCGCTATTGCAAACAAGTTGAAGGTGGGCAACATTACCAATACCATCATGCCCTACCCCACCATTTCTGAGGCTGGTAAGCGGGCGGCTTCTTCTTACTACACCCCTAAAATATTCTCAGAACAAGTCCGAAGAATCGTACGCTTCCTCGTGAAAATCTAATCGTAACAATCTAATTTTAAAAAGGTTCTATCATGATAAATAATATCACTTTTATAAAAGCCTCTAAAAACACAGCAAACGGCGTAGCTGTGCTTTTAACAGGTAATGACGGCAAACTTGCAGAACTTGAAGCTAACATCCCCGCTAACACCAAAGATAGACTTCTCAAACGTCTAAAAGACTCTGATTTTTACACAGATAGCACTGCTTGCGAGATTCTCTATGTTGGTGATGTTATGGAATGCGAATGGTTAGTTGTTGCAAAAGAACCGGAAAAACCTTCTGAAAAAAAACGACTAGAGCTTGGTAGTAGCATCTATCAAACCGTGCTTTTGTTGCAGACCAAGAAATCCAAACAACTTACGGTAACGCTTTACGGCCACAAAGGGCAGGATGCTTCCTATCTGGATACGCTCTGCCTTGTAACTCTTGGCTTTGCTTTGCGTTCCTACAGTTTTGACGCTTACAAAAAACCAGAGAAACCAATTGCGATTGAACTTCAGATTTCTTGTACAAAACCCCAAGATACAGAGAACTGCTGGCAGCGTTATCAGGCGATTAGAAGTGGTATTGATTTTACCAGAGATCTTGTAACCGAGCCGCCAAACGTTCTTTACCCTCAAAGTTTTGCAGAACGACTAACCGATCTTGAAAAAATTGGCGTTGAGTTAGAAGTAAAAGACCGCACAACTCTTGAAAAAGAAGGTTGGGGGGCACTTCTGGGCGTCGCACAAGGCTCTGAAAGAGAAGCACGCGTAGTGATTATGCGTTGGAACGGTGGCAAAAAAGATGAGGCTCCCTTGGCTTTTGTAGGGAAAGGCGTTACTTTTGATACTGGCGGTATATCCCTAAAGCCTGCAAACGGTATGGAAGATATGAAGTTTGATATGGGGGGGGCTGGGTCTGTTGCTGGGCTTATGAAAACCTTGGCTTTAAGAAAGGCCTCTGTAAATGTGATTGGTGCTGTTGGGCTTGCCGAAAACATGCCAAGCGGTGCGGCGATGCGTCCTAGTGATGTTGTAAAAAGCTTATCTGGAAAGACCATTGAAGTCTTGAATACCGATGCCGAGGGAAGACTTGTGCTTGCTGATGTGCTTTGGAATGTTCAAGATCAATACAATCCCCAAATTATGATCAACCTTGCCACACTCACTGGTGCTATCATGGTGGCACTGGGTTCGCTTTACGCAGGATTATTCTCTAATAACGATGCGCTGGCTAAAAAGCTAGAAACGGCTTCTAGAACTACAGGAGAACGACTTTGGCGGATGCCACTTGATCCTGAGTTTGCAGAAGAAATCAAATCACCCATTGCTGATGTAAAAAACATTGGCAAGCGATGGGGTGGCGCGATCACTGCTGCACAGTTCCTTGAGCATTTTGTGAACGAAACGCCTTGGGCACATCTTGATATTGCGGGTGTCGCTTGGAATGATAACGATCATAAAATAACCGGTAAAGGGGCTTCTGGTTTTGGCGTACTGTTGCTGAATGCCCTTGTAGAATCCTACGAAACAAAGTAGAATCCTACGAAACAAAGTAGAATCCTACGAAACAAAGTAGAATCCTACGAAACAAAATGACAACATCCTCTCTAGACGTTCGCTTTTACCAGACAAAAAATACCAACGCCAACACCCGAATACTCACCAAATTACTTGAGCGGTCGTTTCAGAGAAATATGCGAGCAGTTTTGCGTTTGCCCGACGTTGCAATGTGCGCCTACTATGACGAGCTTTTATGGAGCTACCACCCTGCGTCTTTTCTACCACACGGCAAAGAACAAGATCCAGAACCAGAACTACAGCCTATTCTTATTACACACCTTGATCACAATCCCAACCTTGCCAAGGTGCTTTTTATTGCTGGTGACTTTGTAGAAAATCAGATACTTGATGATTTCTCTATTGTTTGCTACATTTTTGGCAACAACAATGCCATACAAAAACAGCGTGCAAGAGCCGAATGGAAACGCCTAAAAGAACTGCTAGGAAATGTTGTATCATCTCTTACCTACCATTCAGCAGGGATACCTTAAATGGTCTGAAAAGATGCGCCTGCCCAATTGAAGATTCTGCCCAATTGAAGATTTAAAAATCCTTTTCCACATTAGAAAGAGGATGGTGAGAAGTCATCACCTCCTTTAGATGTTCATCTAAAAGGTGCGTATAAATTTGCGTTGTTGCGATATCTACATGCCCCAAAAGCTGTTGCAAGGCTCGCAAATCTGCCCCGCGTGCTAAAAGATGCGACGCAAACGCATGACGAAATACATGCGGGCTAACTACACGGGGATCCATACCACACAAAATTGCAAGTTTCTTTAATTCCTTTGCAAACCATTGCCTTGTTGGGTACCCGTTGCCTGTATCGCTTACAAACACAAAGGGATTGATCTTAACCCGCTGCTTTAATAAAAATTCATCTCGCTTTACAAGATAAACCTCCATCAAATCAATTGCCTTTGCGTGGAGAGGAATAAGCCTCTCTTTATTGCCTTTACCTAATACAATGATCCACTGCTGCGAAGGGTTTTTAGCAGATAATGGTAACGAGACCAGCTCGGTTACCCGCAAACCTGTAGCGTATAACATCTCCACCATCAATAAAAACCGCAGCCGCTTAAAGGAATGCCGGGATGGGTTGCTTTCCCCGCCTTCTACCTTGGCTATAAGATTACTTACTTGTTCTTCGCTCAAAAACTTTGGGAGTTGTTTGGCTTGTTTTGGGGCTTTAAGATAGGCAGCTGGGTTATCTGTGCGGATGTTTTCCTCTAACAAAAATAGATAAAATTGCTTCACGCACGAAAGCTTCCTGGCTGTTGTTGAGGGAGCTAAGTCTTGAAGGTGCATTGCCTCCAGCCACGAAAACAGCTGCTCTTTTGTCGCATCCCGAAGTGGAATCGCTGGAAGATTATCTTCTAACTGCAAAAGATCACGCCGATAAGCTACCAAAGTGTGCTTTGAAACCGCTCGCTCAGCAAGCAACATATCAAGAAACAACGCAATAACATCCATTTTCTATCTATACAAATATAGCAAGATGTACTCTCTTGCTATAACCTTCGCCTCTTCTTTCAACCCCATACTATCAAGACCTTTCAACACGTTCACGAGCGTTGCAGGAGGCAGCACAAAATAAGAACTGAGTAACAAACCAGCAAGCAAAACTGCCTGTCCTTTGCGATTGTTTGCTATCGCATTCTCATATGATGAAACAAGGCTCCAAAGCGGTTGCTCTACTGGTAACGTCTTACTCAATAGTTCCAAATTATGACCAAGCCACATGTCACGCAATATTGCAAAGTCATCAAGTGCCTGCGGGTTAACTTCGGCTATTTGCCACTCGTAAATTGCAAGTAGCGTATCAAAAAGCAACAAATCATCTGCTGTCGCTTGATCGCTTTGTGTTACCATATCTTTTGCCCACAACGCATCCGAGGCTATTAAGTTTTGTTCCTCCGCATTTTTCGAATCTAGGCTCAGCAACAAAGAAAACAAGCCTCTCTTGTGTACACTTTCTCTGTCAAGAATATTGTACCAAGAACGGGCAGCATCCATCTCCCCCAACGCCAAAAGTGCCCTTATCATCTCAGGGGCAAGCCACGCAAGCTCATCTGTAGTAGATAACGATAGCAATTCGTCTTCCAACAAACGAACAACTGCATACCATCTGCCGTCCTTCTCGCTAATCGTCAGTGCTTCTCTCAAGTACAAAGCTTTCTGTTGCACATACTTGTCTGCCGTTATCTGTACATACAATAACGCTAGCTTATGCGATATCGGTAGGTTCTTATCACCTGGCGAAATATCCTTGTTGCTACTCAATAATTTTAATGCAAACAATGCGTACAAACTGCGCAATTCGTTACGTTTATTCGGATGCAAAACCAGTAAACGCTCTGCCATCAAAATTCGCTCTTCCATAACCAAGTTGCTAGTCCTTGATAACATTCCCAATAATAACGGCGAAACCTCAACGCTTTCATCCCGAAAATACGAAGGTAGCTCTGTTACAGATAACATGCTGATATGGAGCGGTCTTACCTTTGAAAGCTCTATGCTGAAGTACCCATCCTCCGGCAAAATACCAAACAAAGAGTAGTTTACCAATTCGCTAAAAAGCATATCAACCTGCTCAAAATCCTCTTTACTATCTAGGTAGATTGTAAACAAAAATTCTGCCTCTTCGCGTTCCCCTCCCAGTAGTGAACAAAAAATACGTACTTTGTCGCGGTACAAACTATCACGCTCATCTTGCAGGCCCGAACGTTCTACGTATTCGCAAACTTTCGCGTAATCACTATTTGCCAAATTCAAGTCCACAAGTAGCCCACCAAACCAAGAAAAACGATACTCCTCTGGAATAAAACCTATCAGTCTCAACGCCTCCGAGGTATACCCTTTGTCAATTAACCATTCTATCCGGCTTCTTGCGTAAGGCAGATTCGATTTCAACGAACCCTCTAGCGTGTAAGGTGGGTACGATTCAGAAATCAACAGACTATACAACAAACGCGATGTTGACGGCAGATCTTGAAATTTCGACGCCTGCTCTATCAACCTCACCACTGAACCTTGATTTGTACCTTGCCACATATCTTTCCATAGCGGAGTAATGTCTTGTATCAGCAATCCAAACGCCGTATAATTAATCTGTGGCTGTGGAATATCTAACACTACATCGTCTACGACCTGTTGCTTGCCTTCAAGCGACTTACTTTGTTGTGAAAAAGCTGTCGAAAAGCATAGAATACTAAACCATAAAAATATCGCAAAAACTTTAAAAAACAAAATAATATCAACGCAAAAGCGGTATATGATCTATCAATTTGACAACAGAACGAACAGGAATAAGATCAGGGAGTCCTGCAAAATAGATTGCTCCCATTAGCATTCCTAAACATACAAGTAACACAAAATAACGAAAGATTAAACGCATTGTCATCCACTAATCACAAAAAAGAAAAAAAACCGTTATGGCCTGCTTAAACATACCTTGTATTGCACCTTTGCATCAAGAATTTTAGTTTTTAAAAAGACAAGGAGCAAACATGGATAAAAATATTATACTGATCGGCATGATGGGCAGTGGTAAAAGTACCCTGGGCAGATCTTTGGCAAAGAAACTCAACAAAACCTTTGTCGATTCTGATCGTGAAATTGAAAAAGCCGCTTTTATGTCTATCAATGAAATTGTTGAACGAGATGGCGAAGCTTTTTTTAGAGATCGAGAAGAAAAGGTTATCAGTCGTCTACTTCAAACGCCTCAGCAAGTTATTGCTCTGGGTGGTGGTAGTGTTCTATCCCAAATTGTTAGAGAAAGCATTAAAGAACATTGTGTCACTGTATGGATCAAAGTTCATCAGGACATCTTGTGTCGGAGACTGCGCAATTCTAGAAAAGAACGGCCCCTGATAAAGCAAGAGGATATCCCTCTAGAAGAAACAATTCAGAGACTTTTGCAAGAACGAGAAGCATACTACGCCCAAGCAGATATCACTTTAGAGGCCGATCCAGAAAAGGATAATAAAATCGAGGATATTCTTTTCCATCTCGAAGATGCCATCACCGATTACATCAAAAATCATTCCCTGTAAGAAAAGGAACATCCTAAGGGCTAGCATCTACAGGGGTAGCCATCCTACTAAGGGGTAGCATCTACAGGGATAGCCATCCTAAGGGGTAGCATCGCATCTACAGGGATAGCCATCCTAAGGGGTAGCATCTACAGGGATAGCCATCCTAAGGGGTAGCATCTACAGGGATAGCCATCCTAAGGGGTACACGTCACATAGCTAGCTTGCACAAACTACGTAAAGCAAGACAATCATATTCCGCCTCTCAAAAATTCTTTCCTCGATCCAAGCGTACCAAGGTCAAAATTAATAAAGAGCAGAATTGATAGGCTATGGCAAACTTAACCGTAATGATTTGCAAGGTAATTGGATATATCCCAAAACCTCAACAGCAATTAACCAGTAATATCAATACCAGCAAAGAAGACGCTTATCTCGCGTGCAGCATTTTCAGGCGAATCAGAACCATGTACAGCATTGCATTCAATAGATGAGCCAAAACGCTTGCGAATGGTATTGCTCTCAGCCTTTACTGGATCGGTTGCTCCCATAATATTGCGATAATTCTCGATGGCGTTCTCGCCTTCCAGAACTTGTGCAACAATTGGTGCAGAGATCATATAACTAACCAAACTAGCAAAAAACGGCTTGTCTGAGTGTACTGCGTAAAACCGTTCGGCTTGTACTCTGGTAAGCATCACTCTTTTCTGAGCAATAATTCTCAATCCTTGGCTTTCTATTTCAGCATTGATAGCACCAGTAATGCCCTTTTCAGTTGCGTCTGGTTTGATAAGTGAGAGTGTGCGTTCCATAAGTATCTCCTATTCTTTTTTTATCAGATGATTGCTTTTATTTTTTAAGAACATTATAGAAGGTCTAGCCTTCATCTTCTTTCTCTTGAGCGGCAGTAACAATACCGCCAACCCGCAAAAGCCCCATAGAGCGAAGCAACGAATAAGCAGATATCACCGTGTCTGCCTCGGCAGATATTGCTTGAATTCTTGCTGCATATAAGTTGGTCTCACCGCTTAGAACTTCCAGCAAAGAACGGCGATTAAGTTCACGCTCTCTCCTTGCTAGATTCAGAAATTCCTCGGCAATATTTGCTCTATCTGTTTCAAGAGATGAGAGCTCTTGTGCAGATTCGAAATCAGACCAAGCCTGCCTTACTTGCAAAAGAACTGCTCTTTGCGCGGAAACCGCTGATTTCACCCTTGCTTCAAGTTGCAAATCTGCAGACTGAATAGCATGGGTGCCAAATGACGGTATTCGCGCGGTTAGACTATATTCTAATTTTCCATAGTAATTGAAGATGTTAGAATTAGAGCCTTCGTTAATATCACTCGTCCG
>JARBEQ010260395.1:0-30963 GCA_030265355.1 Tritonia tetraquetra
GGGGGGGATTTTAAAAAGTAGTAGTGGCAGTGAGGGTAATGGCTGGGCTATTTACAACATGTCAATTCAAAAAGTTGGCATCTTTAATCCCTTTTCAACACAGTTAAACTAATTCAAAGGCAGAATGAAAGTTTGCAAAGTCGCAAAAATTGAGACTTGAAAAACTGTTTAGTGTCCAGTGAAATGACAATCCTCACCAACTTACCAAGAAAGGCATGTGAGCCCCGAGCAGTGAAGCCAGTACAAGGCCATCCATCAAATCATAGTCAAAGTTGACTATCCAGCGAGATGGAGGAATACCTCCTATATTTGAACAAGAAACAAAACAGAGCATTCTAATAAATGTAAGATTTTTTCAAAGAGCAACAAGTATCTTGTCTACAGAGAACCTGAATGTTCATGAGCCCAATACCATAATACACTGGTATTGAATATGGCTTAAACTGATTGACGGCTTTCAACGACCACTCATCAGCGCATTGGAAAATAGCAAAACGTCTGAAATACGCACAATTCATTTCTGTAATTCCAATCCGAATTTTTACTTAATGCCAATGTTTATGTTACCACAACTAGTAAACATCTGCCAGTAGTGATGAAGTAAAAAGAAAGTAGAACATTCATTTGAATTCTGTGTGTTTTTAATCGATTTTCATCATTTTTTGGGTGAACTTGTGATTGTTTTCATTTTTTCTTATTAATCCAATATGGCGTCTTCATCATCTAAGGTGAATGGTGTTCCAAAACGTTTTTCTGCCCAACAAGCGATAGATTGGTTTCAAAATCTAAATGTGAATGACTCTGATAATGTACTTGACAATGACTGACAGTGGCAGTGACATAAATAGGTGTTAAGTTTGCTAATTTGTCAGTCATTGGATACATGGAATCATCATTTTTGCTTTTTTGCAATTATTAATGGGCGACTAATGTGGCCATAAATTCTAGAAAATAGAGATATTCAACTTCTGTGAAAAGCAAACATTGGATCGTCTTCTCAAGGGATTACCACACTATTCTAGGCGGGAAACTCAATTTTGTATGTCTTTTTTTCCATTCTCTCTCGTCTCACCTCTCAGTTTTCTCCCTTGTTCTCACACTGCTTACCAAAACACTTCTCTTCATACAAGATTTGCAAAGTTCAGTCCTTTTCGGTTGCATTTGGTATGTGATATTTGTGCTTTTGTTATATCTAACTATTTTCTTCAATTTTTGAAAAGTTTGCACTCTTTGTCGAAATGTTGACTTTAAATAGTAACTCCGGCACCACTGGGAAAAAAACTCAGGAGACAAAGAGTTAAATACCTTTTATGATAATACTCAATCAAAGATTCATTTGAAGATCATACCCATTAATTGTGTAAAGCAGTGTTGGGGTTAGCCTTGTGCTCAACACTAACTAGTATGTACTGCTAGGTACACAAGACAAAACATACGGGAACCCATATCAGGAAATGTTACAAACCAAAGGATTTCAGACAAGCAGATGATAAGCCCATTTTGTTTATTAAATGTGATTGGCATGATAAGCAATAAACTGAATGGTGCTAAGAATGCAAATATACTAGTGAACAAATGTAACATCAAATGTGAACACCTTTCATCAAACATTTTATTCACTCACCCTTGGGGCAATCCATCCATATATCATGTCGGTAATTTTCATAGTGGTGGTTCATCCATGCCAGCAAGATGCGTTCGGCCACACTGTAGACATTGCTGGACAGAGGGTCACTGTTGACCGAGGGCATTTTAATGTCCTTGTCTGGATTGGACAGGGCCTTCAAAGTCTTTGGGGTTACTTTGGCCAGGATCAAGACCTGTTTATGTGATAAAGTAAAGTAAAGTATAGTAAAGTAAAATAAATTTTAAAAAGTAAAAAAAGTAAAGCAAGGCAAAGAAAAGCGAAGTAAAGTTAGGCGCTTCAGAGCTGGCATTCTGACAAAATCATTCACTGCCCTGAGCCAGGTACTCAATAATACTCCACTGTGCCCTAGATAAGTGGTGGGGCTGCCAGCTCAGAGCCCCTTACCAGGCCTTGTGACCTCTTGGTCTGGATCTTTATTTGAGGCCTTCCCAATATGGTTGTACCTGTTTGGTATAGCCCTCAAAGTCATTAGACCACTCAAGCCTCTACACCGCATCAAGGTCGGTCACAAAGGAGAGGGTTGTTATTCTTACGCTCTTTCTAATGCAGAAAGTTTATATGAAAGGCAGTTTTACAAAACGTGAGATGATTCTACATGAATCTCCAGTGCAGAGCCATGAAAACTCTGAACGGTCCAGAAAATTTTTTTTTTTGCACAAAGTGGGAGTTGAACCCCAGACCTCTACTTTCAGAGACAAGTGACTTGACCCCTTCACTAGACACCCCACAAATAGATACTGGTTAACAGCTGGGAAAGTAAACTGCAATAGATAAGTATCCTAGATAAAGTTGACAAATTGTCACTTTTCTTCTTCAACACCATGGAGGTGCCTTGGATCAGAAGGCCTTTACATATTTTTTTCAAAATATAGCTAAAGCCTGTTGTATTTAAAATTGAAAACCCAGTGTGCTGATTACAACGTTATTCAGAATGCGCAAAAGTTTCTGACAACTGCGATAGCTGTATTTGGCAAAGAGCATGTTCAAGTTCTTCAGGCGCCCATATGATCTATTGTGTGAAATGTGCCCTGAAACACGTAATAAGGTACGGTAAGAAAGTATCT
The DNA here is from genome assembly GCA_030265355.1 of Tritonia tetraquetra. NCBI lineage: Eukaryota > Metazoa > Mollusca > Gastropoda > Nudibranchia > Tritoniidae > Tritonia > Tritonia tetraquetra. Next base: position 2,713 of record JARBEQ010260395.1, read on the forward strand.
GTTATTGATCCATGAAGGAAATGACAATGTGTTTCATCAGAGAAAAATAGGCAATAAACAAAGTAGGATACATCAACTACATAGAGTCATCGATAACTTAGACACTACAAAGGACTTTTAGTTTACTAACGTCACAAGACATATCTAGCTAAATCATGGTCAGGTGCAAGAAAAGGGAGTATGAAAAAGATCAAAGTTTCTTACAGCTGATGTAATGCCGCTAGTCTTAAGACAGGTAAAACAAAACAAAAAACCCCCAACACAACAGTAAATTTTACCTTGAGTATCTGCAGCGCAGTGTCCGTCCACATTCTCTTGGAGATGGCTTCAAACACATCTTCTTCCACATCATCATCGATTCGGACCTTTTCTGCATCTTTGGTCTGTCCCTGCTGTAGCAGTTCCATCTTGACACTTCGCTGCAGCTGGCGCCACAGCACAAAGTCTCCGGGTGCCATCAGGTATTCTGGCTGTATGGCTGCCACACAGGCGCCCTGGCATCTGGAGGGTTGGTAAGTATTGGGTCAAGTTTAAGTCATTAGTTTAGGGAAATAGTGAAAATATCAGGAAAGATCTTTGAGGGGACAATGTTAAATAGATTGTGAGGGAATCAAAATTAAGATGATAATAATAATAATAATAATAATGAATATTTGTATAGCGCCTAATTCCATCAAGATGCTCAAAGGCGCTTGACAATGTCATTACGACATAACAATATCGAGTGAAAACTAACAATTCATGGATTTACAAATATGAAGAAAGAAAGAGCTCAGTTTTTAAGGATTTTCTAAAAGAAGGGAAAGATGTATGGACAAGAAAGAAAAGAATACTCAGCATGGCAGTGCCTGGGAGAAGACTCTGAGGAAGATCTAGAAAAAAAATGGATGAAGCTTTCAATAGAGTACAGTCATTTCTGAAAAGATATTAAGATTCCATGTGAGTCTTGAAAATTCTGAAAAGTCTGTGAGAGAAAAAAGAACTTCCCAAACCCCAACCACTACATTCAGAGATGAGTGACTTATCTTTGTGGAAGTGCCTTACACTTAGAAAAATAGGCTACTGCAGATCCAATTGGTATAATGGAGAATAATGATCAATAAAAGTTAAAATGTTGAAATCCATGAAGCTAAAATGATAAGAGTGAGATTTGTTTTCCAATACCTGAGGAAAGTCAGCAGAGTGCAATGTTGCCAGTAGATTTGCTTTACTCTCTCCACTGGGTCAGCAGGTAGTGGGGAGTTTATGGGAATTCCTGGAACAGACCGTCCACTAAGGTAGTTGATCATGTCATAAATAGTCTTGGCCATTTTGTTGAAGCTTCCTTTCCCTCCAGTCTTGTTTCCTTTTAGTTTCGCTTTACTCTCTTTGTCATCTTTGTTCTTGGCAGGCTCAGCAGCTGTCTTCTTACTTATTGCACTGAAATAAATTAATTATTAAATGCATTTACAATAGCATCCTATCAAAGTCTACCTATTTACAACGGTGTCCTTTTACATTGTACCAGTTCATATCAGTGCTGTATTGCCCCATGCTGTTTGCTTCGGATAGTTCTACGGCATGCTTTTTAGTTGTGTGTAATGAACTGGTTATTAAATCATATAGTATTATGTGAATGAAATGTCTTGGATGCCTCACAAGTTTGGTGTACAGCTAATTCACGTTATGCTGTACTTTTCAATAACTGTCTAATATTATTCTGTTGTATTTTACTCTATTCAATATGTAAACTGACAAAAAATTAGAGATGATTCTTTATAGTTTAACAAAATTGCAGACTCCTCCTGAAATTTTATTTTGACATTACAATACTTTTGTTTTAAAATTTCAGGCTTAAAACAACAATGTGCAAAGCTTCGTTCATAATATACAAAGAAAGATTTCAAATAGTAGTTTTACATCCATTTCAACACAGTATGGTCATCTCAAAGGGTCAGTAGGAATCAAAGACCTTTACATCAAGAGGTGAGTTTCTTATCCAACCCCAAAGTAAGATTCAACATGTAACACCAGTTTGCATTCAAACAGACACTCACGTCCTTAATGTTTCTGGTATGAGAATTGGGTAAGCTCCGCCAGGCCAACCTTGGGATGAAAACCAGCGCTGACCAGCCAGTAAAACTTCCATGTGGAACATCCCCTCCTCAGAGTCTTCATCAGGAAAAATTGCAGAGCCAGCTGATCTTGCTGCATTCTCAAACGCTTTGTGTCCAATGAAGTCGGAGCCCGTTGGAGGTTTGTTCATGGCCCCATCTCGGGGTCCTGGACTGCTTGAAGCAGACGAATCTGGGAATCATAAATAGCAGCAATTGTAGCACAAAAAAACCACTATGCAATTTAAAAAAGAATTTCACTTTTTTTAATGTTTAAACTTATTTGTCAGACTTTGCATTCATACTTAGAAAAGAAAGAAAAATGGCAAAAATTCCATCTAATTTGCATTATTACCTTGGTTTTACTCATTCCGTAATATTTAGAGCCTTGGAAAATATCCTCTTTGTAAAGTACCAGGGAAGACCAAAGAGGAAAAATCCCTCAGTTTGAATCGATCACTGAGGAGCGGCAACAGGGACAAGAATCATTTGTTTATGTATTATTAATAATGCTCAGTGCATTGCTCATAACACTGGCAATATTCTATAGACACAGGAATCTGATCTACTTGTCTCAAATTCTTTGATCCAAAGCATAGTAGTTAAAGTCTTGGCATCCAAACAATATGAAGGTGACTTTTCCACTAACTATGACTGTGCAGTATCAATGGCGTATGATCAAACTAACAAATCAACTAAGAATGAATAATTATGAAAGTCATCTATAAAAAACAACTTCCTATAGACCAAATTTTACCTGTCATGGAAGCAGAACTCTCATAACTGGAGGAAGAAATCTGGAAGTTTGAACTGGTAGCACTGGTGCTTGGTCGGCTGTTCAAATTTGTTGGGGATGTACACGGTACAAAAACAGCCTCCCCACTACCTCCAGAACCTGTACTTCCCTTCGTCTTGTTGGGAATTTTACGGCCCTTGGGGGATGATCCCTGTCGAAAAAAAAGTTTTGATATAGAAAATTGAAAGGTTGAAGGACTTCTGCTATACCGGGCATCAAGGTGTTGTGGCAAGCAGGATTTAGGTTCAATCCCTACAAACGCATATCGTCTTTTGTAATTTTCTAACCGCGTAAGTCCGCAGAGTAAAATTTTACAAGAGAAGCAAAAAATGTATTGTTCTATAATCGCATACGTCAGATTTATATCTTCACACTTCAATCAGAAGACCTTTGTTTGTACGCTCTTTATTCTTGACTGACGCATTTAAATGCTGTCACCAATGAAAAGTGGTGTTTTAAGCCGACAATTAAAATCTTACTTTCTATTGGTCAGGGGTTTCTACACGTCATACCTAAGGTGGGGGATTTTCGTCTACAGTGAAAAAAAGGAAGAAAGTGTTTTTTTTAAAATGTAGATGTGCGCGTTTAGAGAATTCCACCGACAACGTAATTTTTCATCTTTCCTTTGGCTGCTTTCTGTCACTGTCAAATGTTTCTTATTTACCGATATTACTATCTTTAACTGACCTGGTTTTGATTTGATAGTCTATAGGAAAAAGTTAAACCCTGTTAAATTTTGTTAAATCTTGATGCCAATAAAAAGCAAAATGAACTCCAACTTTAAACAATTCCTTTCCTCATGGAAAATGTATTGGCGACTCTTGAACAAATTTAATGTTGGCATGTTTAACCCTTGCCATGCTAGAGTTTTAGCAAGAGATCATCATAAAGTGGGAGTAGACAAATGAGTAGAATCTAAGGGTGTCAAAATTTATTATTTTTTGTTTCCTTGATCAATATATTTACACAAAATCAATTCTTAATGTTTCTAACACCAAGTTCATTGCATGAATTAGATCAATGTAGACAAATAAACTTTTTGTTTGTTTGAAAAATGCCCACAGGGTAATAACATTAGTTGTATTTTCATTGAACATCATCACCCTACATAAGTTGAATGCTCAATAAGCCTCATTAATAAAATAATAGCATACCTTTTCACAAACAATCTGGTGATCTCCGCGGTGTACGGCGAGGAAAGGATAACAAGTAAGAAGACAGTTGTCAGCCGTCGCTGTCACTTGAAGAGTGAAGCTAGAGAAACAGTAAAGAGTACAGTGATGTTTATTTAGTAAAAGAAACCTTTCATGAAAATCATATGGGTTCAAACTTCTTTAATCCTTAATTCCAGAAAAGCAACTTTCAGACCATAATAATCTTGTATTTTACTTAAGTTACTTACACAAATACTCAAGTCAAGATAAAAGATAGATGAAAATAAAAAACAGAGGCTGAAGATCTTTTCTCAATGAAGATCAGATCATTGAAAGATTTTGCTCAGAACTAATTTGTAATACTTTTTCTTTTTTTCTTTAAGGAACCATATCCCAGTTGTTATAGGAAAATTGTGTAAATAAAGATTATGATTCAGTGATTTTCCCAAAACAAAGGTCAACATTACCTGTTTCCTAACTCATCTGTGAAGATGATTGGCTGAGAGAAAGAAACTGGTCGAGGACTGGAAAAGGTGACCCGGCATGGGAGAGCACAAGGGTCAATTTGGGCCTCCGTTCCACTGCAGGGTTTGATATCTGTACAAGGATGAAAGGAATATATTATTTCAAATGACCGTAACTCATTGAGGACACACATGTACGTCCAATGGCTCGTTGAATGCACCAGACATCAGTGTCCCAATAGACTTTTGCAGTTTGTTTTTAATTGTACATGCTATAAACACACAGGCAGAACTACAATTCTGATTGAAACTTTGAATATCTAATTACAATATTTGTCCCTGTGATCACCGCAATAATTTTATTATTTTTGTACAAAACATAAGGGACAAATTTTGAATATAAAAATAATTCAAAATTATGGCATGATGAATAGTCTTTTTTGTTGTTCAAACAAAAATGTTTTTGGTGGTTTTTTAAAAGTTTGTTAAAAAAAATGTTTATTCATTATCATTAGATATCAATTGTTTGCTCTAAGTCTATGCTGTTTGTTTTTATCGTCGTCAATGACATGCTGTGTGGGTCAAGAATTTTTTTTAGGGATATTTTCTTCCATAACTCAATCATTCATATCAGAACAAAATACTAAGACTTTACTTTTGTTGTATTTATAAGACTAAAACAAAACTAAAATATTTATAAGACTAAAACAAAACTAAAATATTTATCAAAAATCAAACTGATAATAATTTTTAGAAAAAAGTTTATTATTCATGCGTCTTGGGCTATTGACAACCATCCAAAAGTTGCATCCTCAATGAGTTAAAGTATATCACTCAATTGGATTGTCTTCATGAAAGATGTGAAGTAATACAAATAATCAGTGGGGGAAAAAATAGTGCAGGCATGATTTTGTATCATTATTTTTTCTTAATGCAATACAATTACCTGAGCCTTCTAGGAAAGTAACAGAGAGAGGAGATATTTTAGTCTCATCTTCACATTCAAGTTCAGGCAGGGTCACAGATAGCTTGTTTACACTGGGGGAATAGGAAATCAAAAAAGTTTGACTAAAGGATTTATGTCAAGACAATGATCATCAGTAAAGGAAAGTGAGAGTGCCTGACAAAATAGCCAAAGAGAAGAAGAACAGAGAATCAAACCCAAACCTTCTGGACATATGTTGCCCTTCTTTCCTTGTTTATTCATATTATCATCAGTGCCGGCTCCATTTCAATTATATTCATATTACTAATCATAGTACTTAACTGTACTATTATCGAAGCTACTTTTGTATCTATGTCGTCCATATTTGTTTGTTTGTTATTGTTGTTGTCCCGCCAAGAGCATGACACGCATGGAGAAAACTTGACTGTCGTCTGTGGTTGGTGATCGTATCTGGGAATTCAGCATTGCCTCACTATACACCTTGAGTTTGTATGCCATTCTTTTGCAGTGGTGGTAGCTCAATGGTCTAAGTTGGTTTCCTCATATCGTTCCAAAAGTCTGGCCAGGCTGGTAGGCCGGGATTCAATTCCCCACTTCGACACGTCAATTTTCTTATCTCTCTTAGGCTTATTTTTTGGGGGCACTGTTACATTATTCTTTCCTTGTTTATTCATTGGACATAAAGGGACACCACTCAATTGACAGTTAATTGAGTAACATCCCATTACCTCTGTCCAGGCAATGTGTCTACAGACAGTCTGGGTTTGGCTATTGTTCCTACTTTGTCACAATTTCCTTTCTTACTGAGTTATTTATATAGAAATTGAAGTACAAGAATAAGAAAAATTTGACTTCATGATCATCTTTATCAAGTAAAATTGTGGGTCACTGAATAATACGATGATGAGCCCAAAACAACAAATGGTCATAAGGTCATAGTATTTTGTATGTTGCCCTTTTTAACATTAATGGTAGTAATAGATTCATGACACCAATAAAGAATGACAAACACAGTGAGCTGATCTCCTGCTTGTCTTAATTCCTTGGATCCATCACTCCATGTTTGGTAATCTAACCATGGTAATGTATGGTGGTTGGATTACCAGCATTAGATATGTTGGCATCTTCTGCACCATGCTGGCTAGAACATGGGGCTGACCCCAACTCGGCATTGCAGTATCAAATGGGACAAATGATATAATTTGGGAAAATGTGTTATTCAACAAATGTAAATCTTTTTTAAATTACAGAAATAAAGAAAAGCAAGAGCATACCTTTTATAGTGTGAGGCCAAAATGGTGAATTCCGCTGACACTTCCGTGAGAAGAGGGACGGGAGTGAGAACAATGGTGTGAGGCTCAAACCAGATTTCTGGAGCCTTCAACTCTCCGTAAATCTCCAGGAACTGGAACGGTTTGTCCCAGTTAGAGTTGATGACCACCGGGATTACAATCTGGTATTTTCCAGATTCCACTGGTGGGGAATTTATAACAAATATCTTTCATCATGAATATGAATTACCTAAGCTGACACCAACGAGTAACCAAGAAATAATAAACAAAATAAGACATGTTCTCCCAGTTTTGGTTTTAACTCATCAGTCATTTGCTCATGGTCATGGACACAATGAGTAATCTCCTGCTGGTTGAAAATTCTTAGATCCGTAATATTTTCAGCTCTATGTTTAGCCACAAGTTGTTCCCCTGTTTAATAGACTAAGAGAAACGTGTCTGAGATGGCACAGGCACATATTGAGGAGAGATGAAAGTTATGTATGGAGAAGAGTTAGAGAAATGTCTTTTGGGACAAGAAAGAAGGGTAGACCAAGAAGAAGGCTACAGGAGATATGAAAACAGTAGAATTAGGGAAGGTTATGGCTGACGATAGAATGGAATGGAGAACAGGAACCTGTACTGGCGACCCCACACAATTGTATAGGTAGACCTGCAAAAGAAGAAGGTATCAAGAAAAGCAGGAAAATGTAAAAGTGTCAGAAAAATAGCAGTTAGATCATGAGACCCTTTACCTCAGTGAGGTAGAGTTGCGTGAGTTTGATCCACAAAGGCAACAAACTGCTTTTGCTCACTCTAGACATTTTTCAGGAACTTTCATTTTTCTGCTTTTCTTGACACCATTTATCTTTACCAGCATCGGCTGATCTTTAATTTCAGCAGAAATGAGGGTACTAGCCTTGTATCTTTAACCTGATGACCCCGAATATGACGTACAGAGCATACATCCTTACATGACTTTAATATACTGAGTGTGACGTACAGGTCGTTTGGAACAAAAGCTGTGTTTTGGAATGTTATGGGGACTACATACAAGCTTGAAAAGGTGTCCCAATCTATTTTTCGTGAACTGATAAGTGTAAAGTATCAAGTCATGTGATGTAAACATCACTGTCCAAAATGGTAGCCCCCACGCCGCAATTTGAGAGACGTTTTCCGTGATGAAGCAAGTTGTAAACAATCTGTCACAAGCAAGATAGTTGCTGGATTTTACTTACAACAGAATATTGGTGCGATGACTAAAGTTGATAATTCTAAAGCGAAATAATTGTCATATTGTTTTTCTGTCTCTGTCATTTGATGCAGTTGATAACTGGGTTTACCAATAAATAGTAGGTACATGGCGGTAGGTTTAATCTCTGGTAAAGGGGGAAATAAGCCTCAGTGGTCAGGGTTTAAGGTAGCCAGCCTAATTTCTGTCCCGTATACTAAGCAGAGTTTAGAAAACGGACCTTTTATCTATAGTCTACACAGTGAGCCTCTTTAAAACTATATCTATCATAAAGTATATATTATAGTCAAGATAGAGGCATTTCATTATGGAGACAGTTAAAAATATGAAGACAAAATCTTACAAACACTTTCACCTTTTTCAAAAGAGAATTCCAGGACTTATAAAAAAAACATAGCCAGTGCCATAATTCTGTATACAATCCTCACCTGGGCAGAAATTGACAACGACAGTTTGAGTCATGCCTGGCTCCAGTTGTCCTTCAATGCCGCGGGATTCTCCTTTGGAGATAAAAGGCACGCCTCTCTCATGAAGAAATTTGAAAATGCCCTTCTCCAACACTTGACCTGACTGGCTAAGGTCAAGGCCCCATGTCAAGGTCTCGTTACTGTTGTTGACCATTATGATGGCCTGGAGAGGATCATCAATACAAAGTGATATATTATGCAAATAAAGCTTTTTTACGGTGATCAGTTGAAAAAATACCTCCAACATACAATGACCAAAATATTAGCAAACCATTTGCATGCAAGAATAGATATCACTTTTATCTGTTTGTGTCTGTCAAAGTTACAAGAGGTTGACTTTTTTTAAAAGCTTGGAATCTCCAGGCAGGTGTGTTAATAATAATCTGGTGTTAATTCTATTGAAGCGATACTTCTCTGGACAATGCATTCATTGTTTCATATTTACAGCTGAGTTAGATGGATTTCTCCAATGGTTGACGGTGCATGGGAAAAACAAGTTTGTGTATGTTCACTGTTTTGCAAATCTTTCACATTAATTGTTTGTGCATGGTTGATTACCATATCTAATGAGTGGGTATGCAACAAAGAGCAAAGTAACAATGCCAGTAATGACAAGTCAAATGTTATGATAAAGAAAAATTTTATGAAAATTACAGTCTTTTCATTCCTACACTGCATAGACAGGACACTGTTATATTGCAAGGATACAAATATCACAATGATGTAACAAAAATGATCCCAAAAAAATTTCTTGGTCATTTGGAAATGGCCACTCTTACTGTGAATCAGTGGACAGAATTGGATTTTTTCAACAAACAAACAAACAAAAAAAGAAAATGCACACCAAAAAAGTTGTTATTATTATATTTTTAAAAAGGGTTTGAAATTTTTTGTTCTGAATGGAGCCCAAGGGAATCACAGTAATAACAAAGATCATCTACAATAAGATAGTCAACTCGGCATATTTCACTATATAATGAGTGAGGACATTTTAAGAGTAGTTTCCCTTGCACCTTGTGTGATAGTTGTGCCATAGCGTGCACCGGATAGAACGCATTTTATGATTTTGGTGCCATATTTGTTTAGTTCACATAATTTTGATAAAAGAATGTATTACGACCATGCCATTTTGTATCGAGTATTGAACGCACCAAAATAATAATAGAATTCTGGGAACACTCAATAATAAAAGGACATCACTCTCATGCAGCCTCGGTAAAAGTCATAGAGTTGAATATGTTATTGTAGATGATCTTTGGTAATAACACTTCAATAATTTTGTACAGTTAGATTGGTATGGGTAAAAAAAGAAAAGAGAAAAATATGACTGTGGCAGAGAAACAGCCACAGAGAGAAGAAAAGTGGAATGCGGCAATGAGAATCATACCCATACCTGTCGACGGCAACTCCTCTTTGCCACTCAACCGATTGAGCTATCTACTGAGCTACCAGTCACTTCAGGCCTAAGGCTGTATTTCTGGCACTATCAGATTTTTCTCCTTTACTGATAACATTTTCATTACCATTACCTTCAATCCTCTATTAGATTGATAAATAAGTTTGTTCACACCCTTCCCATGCCTCATGGGAAAATCATTTAGTAATTACCCTGCAGCTTAACCCTTCAACGACCGTAGGCTTTGGAACTTTAAAACTTTAAATGACCGATAAGTCCCACTTTCGAACCTAACTCATTGAACTAAAAAAATTATTTGTAAAAAAGTCATAAGTTATATTGTAAAGAAAAATCCAGAATAAAAAAAGGGTGATAGATTTTTCATGGAAACGACTTCTAGATATCGGTTGCACAAAATCTAGCATTACAAAACGCTTAATAACACCAAAATTTCCATCATTTTTCTCCTTTTCCCAATTTTTTCAGATAATTTTGAAACATTAGACCTTCTAGCAATGATCGGGAGACCAAATAAGTGTCGAAGAAAAAAAATAATTGTAACAAAAGTAGACAATGTAGGAATAAGTGGTATATGGCGATACAGACAGCTGTGTGTTGTCTAGACTTCCGGCTACAGTAACTCTTTAACACATGAAAATAGACATTACAAACCGCCCCTTTACTCGACTGTTTGTGACAATGTGGCGTGACCCAGTTGTTTACGGTCAAAGGAAATGAGTGATGTTCCGGTCGTTTAGGTGTTAATATAGCTATATATGTCCTTGAATTAATAATCACACATCTCGTCAGATGTTTAGTGTTCATTTTTTTGTACAATCAAACAGCAGAGTGTAAATCCACAAATAAATGCGATTAGAGCATATTTAAAACATGTACAGGTATTTTTAAAAAGACAGTGGAATGAAATCAACATAATACACACGTAACAAAAAATGAGTCTGGTGTTTGTTTCATAAATATTTCAGTCATAATGCTTAAAGACAAATTCAAAGCATGAGCTTTTTTAATGTCACAATCTGATATCAAAATTCTCTGACAAAAGCAATAATCTATGAATCCCAGCATTCAAAGATTAGCTCTTCAATGTATTTGATTCAATAAATTTTCATCTCACTATTATTGTGGGTCATGAGTTAGAAAACAAAAACTAAACAGCTCTTTTCCTTTTAATTCGTTTTGTCTTTTTTTACAAATGGCTATAGTTCAGATTTGAAAAAAAAAGATTGTTAGCTCAAAAATTAGTTTTAAAAAGATTCAAATCATAAAAAAGGTTGTTCATAAGAGGCTGAAAACAGTTATAAGCATCAGCTTTAACTTGAATTCATCCAGAAAGTTTTTCAATAAATAAAAGACAAAAACAGGGATGTTATAGGGGATGGGGTCAGGGGTTAAAGGGGTAAACATGGTCAGGGTTACAGTCATTAGAGACACAAATCAAAGGTTCACCATGTGATTGTGAGATTTAAAAAATATACCTGTTCATTGTACTGCAGAAATGAAATGTAATAGTTTGATAATTTTTTAAAGTAGGTTAACAATAAAAAAAATATTTTAAAAAATGCTCCTAAAAAAACCCCCTTAAATCTAGAACAATCCAATCTAAAATTACCCTGATGCCCACCAAATTCAGGAAAAGTATCTAAAAAACATATTTTAAAAAGTCCTTATCAGATTAAATTGGAAAGCTTTGCATTACAAAGTTTTAAATATATTAAATAAAAAATCATGCCATTTTTAGGTGGATGATTCCAAGTGTCTTACAATACAAACATCTGACATTACTTTATAAGCCGACTTCACATGTTGTTTTGTGTCAAAACTAATTGATTTTTCTGTATTTTAAAATGTGCTGCCAGAACTAGTGTTTTCCTTCAATGAATGTTTTCAACCAAAATTGTCTTTTACATACCAAGACTTCATTTTGAAAAATAGACATCATTACATTCTCAATAAGATAAATTCTAATTCAAGGAGTTCTAACCTATCAGAATTTTGATAGAAATACAAGAAGCAAGTTGTATGTCATTGACCAAAGCGACTTACTTTAGTGGATCCCATTGTAACATTGGTGGCGATGTCATGGAATGTCGAGGGTAGAATAAATTCCAGTCTGTTGGTACCTAGCTGTAGAGGCTGTCGAAGAGCTGTAGCAATGACCTGCTTTCTCGGTGTGGTCACGCTGGGGGGTACAGGTCGGGGATTGATAATGTGCTGGATGCTGTTTTTATTGGATGGGGCTGGGGTGGGTGGGAAGGGAGTAGGGGCGGGGCTGGGAGCTCCCACAGAATTAATAGCCACGGGCATGACAAAATCATAAGCTGCAACCTGAAATACAAAGAGACAGTATACCATATATTGTATAAAACTAGAGTGAACAATCTGAGTTCATGTATATGTGAATGCTGCTGACAAAGTGGAAGATAAGTCAGAGAATTCCGTTTCAACTTAGCAATGACAAACTTTCATAGAGTCATTAATATGATGAAGTATGTCCTTAAACCTTTTAGGCTCATAGGGCCAGAGCTTAAACCGGTTTTAGTAGTGTGAAGAAGACAAGTGACAATTTGTCACATTCTGAATAGGGCCTAGGTCTATGCAGAATATTTTCCCACATCTCATTTGAGAATTGGTACCCATTTCTACACCTGGGTTGAGTGAGGTTTCTTCTTTCTTTATCAATAACCTTTTAGTACCTTTCAGTGTAAGGTTGTTGAGTGAGGCAATCAGAGTAAAGTTTATTTTCCAAGAAAAAAATGAAGTGCCTGAACCCACAACCCTCGCAATGAAAGTCTGTTGTCTAGGCCACCTCGCCTCCATTATTATGATATAATATGCCTAAAAGATTCACTCTCAGCAACCATTCAACTTATTGGAATAAATTTATTACCAATGAAAGGGGGATTTGCTGCCCTCAGTAATGATATTACACCCTTACGTGGTAAAATATACTCAGTTTTCTTATATCTGAGGGTTTACCACCAAGGCAACTGTAAATATTGTTATGGTCAAAACCTGGGCAATACCTAAAAATGTGACGCTCATTGTGCCATTACAGGTTCGGGGCACAGTGGGCTGATCACCTGCTTGCCTTATCTACCTGATATAGAGTTCTTCCAGCTCTGTGTTCAGCAATGCTTGGGCATGGAGCTGACTATGACACTCCTTGGGGGTATTATGTGGTTTGGATAACAAAACAAAACAGTAATGATACCGATATCTCTAAATGTATGAATCCCGCCCTATGTCTGACTATATTGGGAGTAGTCACAGATTTGAAGCATTGATTTTTGAAAAATGAATAAAATACACATACGGCACCAGCAGCAATCAACATAAAAACAATAGATGATTCTCTCCATAGCCTTACCTGTGTAGGAGTGAATGTGATTTCTCCTTCAATAATTTCTTCTGGTTCCAGAGTCACTGACGACATCCCAGGGTTCAGTATCTGGTAGTTGTAATCCTCTGCAAAGATAAAAAAGTATCTTCTTATGACCTTAAAACATCTTGACTATCTTGGTTTGTCCATATATTTTTTCATATCTATATTTTACCCTTCAACACTTATGTATATACTTATTTATAACTACTCAGCATATAACTGTCTTTGGAACCAAAGCCACAGCATTCAGAGAATGACTAAACACCTCAGCCCCGAATGGCAAATTTTCCCAGTTCCTAGAGTAGCAAAGGGGTGACTACAAGGATGATAGCCATCCATTCATTAGCTTTTTTATGAATGATACTGCTCAGTATATGGTGCCAGTAGGATGGTGGACACAGTGGTCTGATCACCTGTTTGTCTAAAACATTTGGATCCATGGCATTATCAATCAGAATTGTAGGCATCTTGTGCATCAATTGTGGTAGAACACTGAGCTGGTCCCAACACTGCATTGCAGTATTAATGGGATTTGATCAAACAAAAACAAAAAAGGAACAAACTAACTACCTTTCACTTGCTCATGATAGCAAACATGTGGAAGATTTTTTTTTAATGACACAGTTTGACATGCTCATTCTTGATGAAAGAGATCTTGGCTACTCACTTCCATGACAAACTGGTTTCAGTGCCAATTACAATACTGTGTCTACTTTGGATTTGCAGTGTTGGGCATATTTACAAGGCCTATTGCATCTAAATTATTTGAATAATATATCTCAGCAACCATTCAACTTATTGAAATAAATGTAGTATTAACTATTGAACAAATGTTGCATTAGAACCAAAACAAAAGTATTTGTAAACACTGACACCTACCTTGTGACTGACACCCAGGAAAGCCGAGAGAGAAATCTTTGTAACGAGTTAAGTCAATCTCAAGACGGCATTTGGTCGAAGCCTGTAAACAGGAAAAGTCATTACCATGTTGGGCAAGTGGACACTTTGATTTTTCATAGACTGTATACTTTCAAATCGAATTTCGATCAATTATATATCCTTTCCTACCTTCTGCCTTTGCACCTGTCCGTCTATCTTGTATCGTCTATCTGTCTATCTACCTGTCTGTGTGTTTGTCTACTTGTCTATCTGTCTGTCTCCGGTCTACAATGTTTTGTTTGTACTACATAAGTAGCATTGGTTTTGTTTATACCAATGAATATTAAAAAATCATCCTAATTTGATTACTTCTATATAAAAAAAATGGTCAACAAAACAATGGATACAGTCAGATAATCTTCACCTTATTTTCAAGCCTGAAAGGTATGGTAGCAGTTGATCCACAGAAAACACCTCCAAAGTTGAAAGATGCCTGTAAAATGGAAAAATTAAATAGAATTCATATCTTCGTGGACAAAATTTTAAGTTGTTGGTTTTACACCTTTTCCAACGCGGTAATATCATCTTAAAGGCAGTCCAATCAATATTCATGGCAGAGATTAAAAACCCTAAAAAGTCTAAAGAGAATAATCATTTTTATTCTTAGGTAGAATTTGAATACAGACACCAGCATCCAGAGTTAAGTAACTTTACCATGATTTGGCCATGGACAGTCTATGTTAAACTGATAATCAAATAACAAGGCCACATAAAAAAGAGGAGAAAAAAACTTACGACATCAATGTTCACATGCGGAGGTTCAACTGTGCCTCCGATTCGAAGTTCTATGGTTTTTCCTCCTTTGATGCAAATCTGTACTCTAGTGTCAAACTTCATGATGGCATCTGGGGTCAAGGCTGCTCTAATTTCAGTGCTGCCACCTACTGGTACAACCCCATGGACAGGGCTGATGATCAACCCAGGCAATGGGTTTGGATCCATCACCTGCAAATACAAACAAAAAAGAATAAAGTTTGAAAAGAGGAAGTGATATAAGAACAGTGCAGCATGATGTGAATGGGGAGTGTGCACACCAAACTACATGCACCACAAGGAACCCGATTCATATTAGGACACTGTTAAAAAAATTAATGATGAAATAAAGAGATCAGAGGTGTATGGGATGACAAAATACTGTTTGTTAATATATACAGTAAAAGCCTCATAAGTCGGCATAGTTGATTTAATTCAAGTCAGTGTTTTTTATTGTTTCCTAAGGGTTTTTATCTAAAGGGAGGAAAAAGTGATTATTTTTATCTCATATTTTTTTTTTCTGTAAAGTTATTTTTTAAATTATGTCCCTTGAAAATCAACTCTTTTTCTGCCAAGCACTGATCCATCGGTGACGGAGCAGGGCACAATTTCTCCAACTACTGACACATCAGAAAGTCAGCACACTTGATAAATTGTTCCACTCTTGATAGAATCCATGTTTTTACATAACTATTTCAACTCACATCATCTAAAAAATTAGATATAACAAAATATTTTTCTTTGTTTACATTCAAGCTATTTTCTGGTCATTTTCTGAATATTTCTATCAATCGCTGCTGTTATCAAGAAAATGTGCGGCCTCAAAAGATGCAGTAATGGTAAGAAGTTTCACATTTTACCTGTGTCTACTTCCTTTCTGCCTCATTTTACGGTAGGTCTATGCCTGAAAGGCACTCAATAATATTCTTTAATATAACGCATCCTGTGATGGTTTACCCAAACTTCTGTGTCCTTTTCATCATACCCTACGCAAAAAGTCAGTTTTGCTTCTTATCTCACAGCACTGGAGCTTTATACTAAAATATTAATAAAACTCCTTAAAATTGGAATATTTTAATAATTGTTTCAAAGGTGTGTTTGTAAGACATAGCATGATAGATTTACGTCTGTTTTATTACTAGAGTGAACAAAATAGATAGAAAAAATGTATTTTTGTAATAAAATTCTTTGGGTTATCTCTCTTGATGTTCCATGTTTATTGCAGATCATAGGATGCCTCCCTTAGTTTTTGGGGTTGTTTTTTTTTGGGGGGGGGGGGGATTCTATTTGTGATGACTACTTGCCTGCTAGGTGTCTTTTTTTCAACATGTCTATTTTCTAAGTTTGGCTATCAAATAAATCTGGTGAATTTCCATAAAAGGTTTGGCAGCAAGAGAGTCAAGCAGGTTTGTCTGTATATAGATAGTGATGGGATGTATCTTGAATGCGAGTATAAGAAGAAATGTCAATGGGTTGATATTAGTTTTAATTTAGGTAGGTCAGCTTTTCGAGGTATGCTATAGGTTTCATAGATTATCCATTCAGTACCTGAAAGTATGCATGGTTGTTGCCGGCATTGTGCAAGATGGCCGTTGTGATTGTCGTCAAATTGACAGGAGCTGCTCCAAATGATATCCGTGGATCCATAAAGTACACATTTGTTGGACCCAGCTGTCAAAAAGATAATAATTCACATGTGAGAATAACATACCTGACAACAAAAAATAAACCAGGAAATGATCAAGAAAGAAAGAAAAAAGAATAACATGAAATCTACAACAGACACAGAGAACGACCATTAAAGGCTGAACTTTATCACAAACTATAATTATTGACCTTGGTGCATTTTGACCTAGCATCGATCTCTAAGTCATCAGAGCTCCAGCAACAAGATGTGAGACAATGGGCTCAAATTTAATCATTTACTTGCAGGATTCAATTTCAATCAAACCAAAGTATTCACCAGATAATTGCTCAATATCTATGGACTTGATATTCTTTCTTTCTTCTTCTCTTTATCCAATTCCCTTTTACCATTACAGTGTAGGGCCAGCACAATGAGTCTGGATTTCTCTGGATTAAGATAGTAAGCCAAGCAGGTGATCAACCCACTGTGAGACTTGATATAAATTTACAAATATACATTAACTGGATTTGCCATCTTTCTTTAACCACATTCAGCTTTGAAGAATATTTCCGATAGGAAATGTTAAATTTTGACCAATGTATTGTGTAAACAATCCCAATCATCTGTTCCTAAATATCAAAGTAGTTCTTTCTTTCTTATCTAGTTCCCTGTTACCATTACAGTGTAGGGCCCGCTCTATGAGGCGGATTTACTCTGGATCAAGATATTAGGCCCAGCAGGTGATCAGCCCACTGTGAGTCATAGTAGTTAAAGCATTAAATAGGCTTAACTGACAAAACAAAGGAATATTTTGAAAAGTATGTAAACAGTTGAAATCAGTGTGTTGATGTCATAAACAGTTTTACCTCTGCCCTGCAGGTGAGTTTTCTAGAATCACCCCCATTGACTAGGAGAGAAAAAGAGCCATCCTCTGGGGCCATGAAAGATGGGTGCCAGACAACCTCACAGTCCAAGTCTGTTCCTGGCTCCACCACACCTGGATTTCAAAAGGTAGATTATATGGTAATTAACCAAAAGTAAAACGTTTTTGGTAGAAAGGCACATCTTACATTGACACATTTATCAGAAAATTTTATCAAGCAATCTTCATCACCATCTTCATCATCATTGTCATCATCATCATCATCATCATTATCATTGTCATCATCATATTGAGCTATAAGACCCTACCAGTGAAGATGGAAAATATGAAGCCATAGAAGAAGAGAAGTGGTATCTCGACTGTGGGGATCAAAAACCCACTCCAATGAACGCCAACACTGCCTAGCCAGAGACAGAGCCAGAGCCAGATGCTGTACCAACCGAGCTAATCCACCACTTGGTTGGTAGAACATCTGGCTCTGTCTCTGGGTAGGTGGTTTCACCATTGCTGGTGTGGTTGGATCACAACGGTCGACATACACTACATTTCTTCTTCTATAAATGTTTTTCTGCCACTTTTTCATTTCCCATCTTTACTTGTATCATTTATCATTACTAGTGTTGCATGCGCTTAGAGTTATGTATAATGATGTAGGATATGAGTGTAAGTAGTATGGATGTGGAGTGTGTCAGACTATTGTAAACTTCATCATTATTATCATTATTATTCTTTCTTTCTTATCCAGTTCCCTTTTACCATTATAGTGTAGGGCCAGCACTATGAGGCACGATTTCTGTGGATCAAGATATTAAGCCAAGCAGGTGATCAACCTACTGTGACCTTTGTGGTAGGAATTAATTTTGCCAGGACAGCGGCTGTGCGGCCTACTCTTATCGATTTCCAACTGCCAAGGGTTCTTTAAGGTGCGCAACATGCACACAGGACCTCTGAGTTTATCGTCCGTCTCAGATAGGACTAAGGTTCTTGATCCCACCTACCTGAATAGGATCAGGGGAGTGGCTAATAGGTTTTTTGAGGAGAAAAATACCTGACAGTCACTGCCGGGAATCGAACCCGGTACCTTTTGCTTCAGAGGCAAGAACCGTACCTCTGCGCCACTGGGACCCCCAATATTATTATTATTATAGTGTCTGCCCCTTTAATTCCAACTTGACAAAGGAATATACCTGTAGCAGGTCTGATGGAGAAGGCCGTTCCTTTCTCACCCAAATCAGGAGACCAGGTGAATTCTGCCGGGTAATTGAGTTTGTTGTTCAATGTGATGACATTACGGAAACCTGTCAAAAAATAATATAACAAAAAAATAATCAGAGCGAAATTGCTAATTGGTGGATAGCTGAGTTGGTTGAGAGAGTGATCCTCTATCACTGGTAAGGCAGAGATACTGCTGGCAGGTGTGGGCATTGCTGCATACCACTTGTCTTCTCTATTGCTATATTTATGACACTCTCACATTTTCTTCCCTTCCTGATGAGAAATGTACGGACGTGTATAAATCATTAGTGTGCAATAAAAATGAGGTAAGGAGTATTCATTCACACAGATTCACACGTTCAACAGGACGTTTCATTCAAATCATACAACAATAAATGTGCAGTATTTTCCCATATTGCATGTCGCCAGTCTTTATTTGCACACTTCAATTGTGTGTTAAGCAAATTGAAAATTACTGTTACCATTGAGGACACTCCTCAACTTTAAGAAAAATAGAAATATGGATAATTAGTGCTTTTGTTTGACAGTAGGTGTTCATTATCTTGCCTGAGATTTCGCGTAAACTAACCACAGTTTGACTTTGCAGGCAAGAGTTAAATCTTTAAACACAAAAATACTAACCAGCTTCAGCGGGCATGCCAGATCCTGGTTTGAGCACAAGTCTTTCCTTGGACAAATCCACGGAGACAGGAACCACTTCAGCCAAGACGGTCACATGATGCTTGTAAAACCCATTAACTGTGTACATCACAGACCTGTAGACAAATTGATTGTGTGATTTTGAGCTGAGCGATAAATGGATTTAGTTTGAGCTTTGGTGAACTAAAGCAGAGATGGATGGAGGAGGATGAGGGTATTGCATTCACTGTAGCAACCAGCTAGTGGGACAATCCGAAAGAAGAAGAAGATCACTGTTCTTTGGAAATGCTGATTATCACTTAAAGCCATCAAGATGTATAAGTCGCTGTCTACCTCTGTTCCTTTGCCATAAATCTTTTCTGGTTTTATGGTTTCACAAGGAAAACATAGACATAATACAATGCACAAGGAACAGAGAGAGGTAGAAGTGCATGTATAGCCTTAACCCAGTTTCGGTAGCAAGAAGTGGACAAGGGACAATTTGTCACTTTCTGGATAGGATGCTGGTCGATCGCAGTATACTTTCCCAAATCTCATTTAAGAATTGGTACCCATTTCTACAGCTGGGTTGAGTGGGACAAAAAGAGTCAAGTTTCCTGTCACTTGTCCTCTTAACTTTGCAGTAGCCAATCTAAACATTCACCCCATAAACCTTAACTCTAGAGGAATTACTATTACCATATCTACAGCCTTTGATGGCCAATAGGATCAAAGATAATGCATAGAATATTTACCTTTGAAATCGTCCGCGAGTATTTGATTCAAAGATGATTGGAATGATAGCCTTGGATTGAGGAGGAATTACTTGAGACAAGGGACTGCTCTGCCGTAGTTCTCGACAATCAATCTGATGATGATAAGGTTTGAATTTTAATTGATAACTAGACATACTCATATGTACACACTTGTTTCTCTGTCTTTGTACAAAATCTGTTTACTGAGTTTTACTGCCTTTGTAACTGTCACTATTGTTTTGGTCGAAACCCAAGCAACACCTGAAAATGTGCCACTCAAGGGTCCTGGAACAATGAGCAGATCACCAACTGGTCTTTTCTACTTGATCCACAGAATGTACTGACAAAGCTGGCCATGAATCTGAGCCCGAAACTTCTTAGCAGTGGAAAGCACAAAAGAATAACAAGCAGTAATTTGCACAAAACAAAACAAAAAACATCTTTATGTGTATCTGCCCTTTTTTTTCATGAGATTTTTCTACTTGGAGAAGAACACTCTTTCGTAGTCATTTAAAAAAATATAGTTCATTTGTTTATTTCTATTCTGAACACATGGAAATCAGGCATGTTAATTCTTCTATGACAGAAATTCTTCATAATACAATCTGTTTTTATTGAAAACAGTACCTTTAAACAGTACCTTTAAACAGTACCTTTAAACAGTACCTTCAGTAAGATACTACAAACCTACCTCTGCCACAATGTGGATGTATTGATTGAGGTTGTTGATGATGTTCAACTCTCTTTGGCAGATGGAACGAAGGCAGATTTGGTCAAAATCAATAGTAGGTGGACCTGAAACCAAAACGTTGGATAGTTAGACACATCTCCTATGATATATATACCTATTACACATACTCCTATGACACACACTCATCTGACACACATATCTATGGCACACACTCATCTGACACACATATCTATGGCACACACTCATCTGACACAGATATCTATGGCACACATTGCTTTTGATATGTTGAAAAGGGCGTAAAAATTTAAACTTTTATGACACACTTCTATGACACATATATGCCTATGACACACACATGCCTGTGACACACACTCGTATGACACACATACCTATGACAACCTGGTGCAGCTGTTGTGGTGACAACCATTTAGAACATTCTTTCTTTTCTATTGCTGTGGTGGGGACAGCATTCAGTCCATCGCACACCTTGACACAAAGAACAAGAACAAGGTAATGAAAGACAAAATCAATGGTACTCACATCAAATTAAATCACAGGACTAATAAGTAGATTTCTAAAATAAGAGCGTTATTGATAAATGAATTTAAAGTTTTACCTTTTTTTGTGTGTGTGAAAATTCTCAAATAGAAAAGAGTCCTCAGTCACTTTCCTGACTAACTAAAAAAAACTCCATTATTATTTATTACGACACCAAATAGCCTAGCTTGAACATCGAGTTGAAAAGGGCTTTACACTTCAAACTTATTTTCAAACATCAAGTGTAGGAAGCAAAACTATTGTATCTCCAGATACAACAGTTTGCATGCTAACAAGTTGATTGTCCATTTCTAGCAAAACGATTTGAATTTGATAGGATCTGATGGTGTGACGTATTCTGTCATTAAAAAAAATCAATTGTTCCATGCCAAATATGGCAATAATACCATAAGTACTTTTGAAGAAAATAAGTATTTTTTACCAATATTTTAGATACAATAGTTTTGCACCCTACCCTTGACAAAACAGGAAAAAGGGATTGTTTAGTTCTACATATAGCTAATAACTTTGACACATTTAGATCTTCAAGTTTAACTAGGTAAATTTAGCCTCTTTTTACTTTAAAAAAAACCTAACATAACATTTCAATATGATGCATATCATTGCCATTGGGTTCTTAACATACTCTTAACATTTTCCATGTTCTTTTCCTTGTAAAAATTTACAAAATTTGAAGTGAAAACATGTGTGCATCATGACACAAAAATAGCCATTTTGATTGGCTGACACATTTCCCATTCAAAACAGGATATTTTTCAAATAATAAGGTGTCTTTGGTTGAAAATTTGCACTAGTGCGGTTGTAACCCAACAGCGAAGACATTTTACACATAAAGAAAAAAAGCCTACCGGTTTTGACACAGATTTCTTCTCTGCCTCCGCCAGTTCCTTTGTGCTAAGCAGTTTCCAGTCAGCATTGGGGGGTAAAGGAGCTGTAATTGAAAAGTAGATGGCAAATAAGACTACGCTATCTGTATGTGCCATTCACTAATAATTGAAATGTCCAGCAACACAGTCACAATATGATTTATTCACATGACGTAAAACGCTGCAACCTCACTGGCTATTTATGGAATTTATTTTATTTCACCTAACCCTCAGCATGGCAGAGTTGTTAAGGTGCTCACCACTGAATAGGAAGGTTTGTTTGTTTGTTTGATCGAAAAACCCTACTATTACAGCAAGCGGTGTCGGGGCCAGCCCCACGGTCAGGCATTAAAGGCACACAAGATACCTATATTATATGAATGCAGGCAACCCTACCATCAAGCAGGGCTGGACTTAGAGCAAGAAATGATATATGGATCATATAATTTTTAGACAAGAAGGTGATCAGCCAACTCTTCACTGGCACCATGAGCAATTACACTGAGGAGTATTAATCAAATATGGGTCAAACTATACATTACTCTTGCCCTTGTTACCATCCCACTATTAAAAAATTTAAAAATTGCTAACTTTGGGCACTGAATGGGGTGGTACGGCCAAAGGATTAATCCCTCTCTATATCCACATAAAAGAATTGTGGAAGAGAATGAGAAAATAAAAAGAATCAAACTTACACATCGGGTCTGGAAGAATTTCATCCTGTTTCAACTTTTTGGGAGTAATTCCAGCGGCGGTTTTGATGCCAATATCTAAGTCATTATTGGTTTCAAGGAACTCCCTGCAAGAAAGAACGATTATAATCAAAGTCGCAATGTGTCTCCTACCAAACAAAATCATTATGTAAGTCAGTCCTCTTAAGAGAGTTCCATTTGGTATAAGATCTATGCAGGGGTAATAACAACAAACAAACATAGAGATATGCATTTAAGTACACACAGAAAAATAAACATATACTGATAAAACACTTCTTACTTTTTCTGTTTCTTCATCTTACTGGCCTCTCGTAACTTATGCAGTTGGTTCACATAGCCATTCTTGTGAATTTTTCTACGTTCAATTTCCATGTCATCCAAAGAATAATCTGGATCCACATAATTGTGTCGATCAGTACGATTGAATAAAGTTCTAAAGGATGATAGATAAAAAAGTGTAAATAACAATGAAAATATGATTAAAATAACTCAACCTAGCCAATTTGAATAATTTACAGAATATTGTCCCAAATATAAGGGTGAAGTTATAACTGAGTGGACAAAGGTGAAGTTATAACTACTTAATAAGGATTCCAAAACTCTATTGACAGATACCAAGTTTTAATGCCTTCACAGACAGTGCAGGAAACAGGATGTCCTGAGGCTACACATTCCAGTTTCTACAGCAGATTAAAATATCGTTCAGAGCAGGCCCTTTGTAACCACTCATCTAGAAAAGATTTAAATTCTTCTTTCTTTCTTATCCAGTTCCCTGTATAGGGCCTGACTTAATGAGGCAGATTTACTCTGGATCAAGATATTAGGCCAAGCAGGTGATCAGCCCACTGTGAAAGATTCAAATTAATCTACCTAAAGTGGATCAACTACCCAGTTGATTGTGTCCTTGTCTTGGATTTTCATCCCAAGTATTTCCATCTCTGAGTCCAATAGTCCCTACACTCCAATGTGGTAGGAAAGGGGATTGAATAGGAATGACATTATTTAATGGGTTTTTGACATAAAAACTAATAATGCTTACTGAAATCGTTCTGATCTGTCAAACGGTCGAATACTCTGGGCCCTATCATTAGGAAATGACACTTTAATGGGCTTCCCATTTTTGTCGTATTCAGCGGACTTGATTCCTCTATTCTTGAGTCTGTGGAGCGTTGTCTTGGTCGAGCCAGCAACGGCGTTCCGAAGGTCACTCTCAGAAAGAGAGTCAAACGTTGACTCCACATACATTCCGACCTCATTAGCAATGTAAGGCGTGATGCCTGTAATACATAGAATATTTCTGTAACTATAATGAACAAATAATGTGTGGCCAGCATTGGTGATGTCAAAAAATTTCAGTGACGGAAGAAAATATGAGAGCGTCAGAAAAATAGCCCAGGAGAATAAAAGCGATATGCCCGTATTAATGTCACCTCATCAAAAAATAGAAGAACGCGATTCCACCAACTGAGCAAACCCAATACCACTCCATTTTCCTTCTTTGCTGACATGATTCTATTGTTTTCTTGATCATCAAAATTTCAAAGTGAAATAAATTTATGGACCATACTGCACAGTGTTACAAATCCACATTGTTTTGTCTGGCCCTAATAGCCTATTTTTTCAATCATAATGGATGAAAAGCAGAAATTAGTGTATGTTAGGACATCGTAAACATTTGAAATAATAAGAAAGTGATCTGTGATCCTTTAAAAACAATTTGTCAAATTTACTGAACAAAGGCAAAAACCAATTATTAACATTATAATTGTGATAAACCACTTTGACAGTCTGCATAAATCTAAAAATAGCTATATCACGTTCAAGATTCTGACTAATTGTTATGAAAGTTAAAATGACAGGCCTAAAGCAACTTACCCGTATTGAATCTGGGTTTGGCTTTGACAGTTATAGGGTTGCTTGTTCCCATCAATTTGATGGGTAACGTATAAATGATTTCAGCATGGGCTATGGTTGGATTACGTTTGTCTGCCATTTGACCGATTACGTCCAGCAACTGTTCTGGCTTGAAAGTGCCTGGGGGTTGATTACAAACATTCAAATGAGTAACCTCTCTATTCAATTTATGAATAAACAGAATAGACCAAAGCATCTGTCAGTGTGGTGATTTCAAGGCAAATCTCTCTCTCTCTCTTTTTGTTTGACAAATATATAAAATATGCGTAACAGCAACAAAAAATTGATTATTATTCTTGAGACCAATAAAGACTGGACCTTGATAAGATTCAAATAATGACAAAAATTGTTTCAAATCTTTTTAATGTGTAATAATTTTTTCTTCAACCAACGCTGCTATAAGGTCAGCGCCTTTCACAAATGTTCATCAGTTACAATCATGCACAACAAAAACAAGCACGTAAGCCTCAGGACCATGTTTTAAAGTTGACAGGATTAAAAACATACCTGCTTGTTTTGGAGCAAAGGAGAAAATAATATCTTGAGTTTGACCTGGGTAAATCTTTCCATTCGGAGGGTGAGATGTGAAGTGGGCAATGCGGCGAAATTCAAACAGCGCAGGTAAAATATTGGACTCATTTTTGATGGTGCACAAAATATCTGCGTGTTCTCCGACAGGACACTCCCCAAAGTTGAATTTGGCAGCTGGTGAGATGTTGAGAAGTACGGGAAGGGCAGTACCTGTCAGTGCAACTTCTGCATAAGCACCTGGAATAAATCACCATTTGAAATACAAAACATTATTACTACACAAATTCAAGATAGCATTCCAATAGCTATATAAATAAAGCTGGTGGAGTCGACTGCTGAGTCCAAACTCTTCTTTTAATATGTTTTGTACACTGTTGAAAGTGTTACAAAAGCTACAAAATATCAATTCCCAGGTTTGGACGGTCAGAGCTGTAGTAGGGTGAACCATTCATTTTATAGAAAATGCTTTGTTTGTTCTAATTGTATTTATCGACATTCAATATAGTTTTTCGTACTTTCGCCTTTTCCATTCAATGAGTAAAATGACATCATTGTTCTATGAGCACAATTGTGATGCTTTCAATTACAAAGGTGTGTGTGTCATATTTATATTTCCCTCTCCTGTAATTTGTTGTTCTTATTGTTTTCTCTTATGTTTTCTTTTCTCCCCCATTGAGTACGTCTTTTTTGTTGTTAATTGATGTGTTTTTGTTTGTTTGTTTGTTGCTGTTTTAGGGCTCTATCAACACAGATAGGTCATTTCAGCACCCGCCATACGGCTTCAAACAATTCAAGGTTTAGGAAGAGGTGCTCGCAACACTTATGGGTCACAAGCGCTTGAGACAAAGTAAGACAAGGGGGACAACACAATCAAAGATAGAACAAAAGTAGATTCTAGCAGATCAGTCAGTCCCTATCCCGGTCTGAGGTGACCAAAACAGTTTCACTCAGGCAGCCCCTGCAGAAAGGATATACTCAATTCATAAAATATACGATAATCTATATTGTAAAACTATAAAGAGAGATGATTTACATTACATCCCTGATAACCCGAGCTTCGTCAGGCATCCCTGCTTGTAATCAATATAGCTATTACTGCAGTATTCTTTCTATTGTACTCGCTTCTAGTCTTTTGTACTGTCCCCTTTTTCTTGCGTGTGGTGAAATGATACTTGAAGAATTGTACCATATGAATGGGGCTCGTTACACTCATATTGTGTCAAAAACTCCACTGTTGTTATCTATTCAACTCATTGTGTTGCCAGATAATGTTACCACCTTGTTGTGATATAATTATTGCCATGAATGTCAGTACTGATATAAATCAAAATGAAAACCATAGATGGCCCACAATAAAGCATGTCTTATATATGAGAAATTTTAAAGACATCAAGACGTTTTGATTTTTTCATGCTATTCCATGAGACAGTCATCCAAAAGAACCATTACTAATAGTTGTGTCATACCTTCCACATTGCTCTTATCAAAAAGTTCAATGTCATTTCCGTCACCATCAGACATGAATCCATTGCTGGATCCAATAATCTGAAGCCTCATGAAAAGAGCAAAGTCCTTGCGTGGGGGTGGACACCCTTGGCTCTTCCAGCCTTGCTTAGATGTGTGCCATCTGAGATTTGTGTAATAAGAAAAGATGGGAAAATATGATAAGATTGGTTTTCACATCAAATTTATTTTTTATCAATCAAAAAAATCTGATAAAATTGAACAATAATCTAAATCAATTACATTAGTCTATTTCATAAAAACTGTCCTGAAATAGTTATTGCAAAACTAATAACAGACTTTCTATTACAGACACATTGACAAAAATTATCTTATATATCCTTTATTCAAAATCAAATACGTTTGTTAACATGAAAGGTGAAAAACTATATCTTAAATTATCATAAAAAATCATAAATATGAAGGAACCCAGCCTCTAACTCTTTGCAAATCAAAATGATGAAAGACAAAAAAAACAATTTCATCTCACCTAGGACTAAATCTAAAGAAGATGGGAACCTTCTGATATGGCTTGAGAATGCCCTGATTTGGTATGGCTGTAATAAGGGAGGTAATCTCGTTGGTGTGTCCTCGCTTGCTCTTGCCATCTCCTTCCTCTGCCAAAGCTGCTGTTGTAGTCTGTGTCAAGTCAATACCCTGGGGAAACCAAAAAAAGTTCCTTAAGTCATGTTATTCTTTTTTTGTTAGAAGAAAAGCATATTGACAAACTAATGGTTATTTTGTCATAGCAGTACGACAGGATGAGTTAACGCCCAAAGTGATGCATATCTTATATAACATACAAAATTTGCAAAGCATCAGCCAATCATAATGCATTCAATATGGGATATATTGCACAAATGCCGTCATGAATCAAACTTAACCCTTTGGCCCCGTAATCCCACAATTGTAAGCCTGGTATTTCGAGTTTTGAGTTTAGTCATTGAAAAGGTTACAAGTCTAGTATTCAATGACCAATCAGAAAGCAGCTTTCATACGGTTTTGTTGGAAATGTAAACAAACATCTTCAAGCACTCTTAATTTCTTTTTGTGTTGTTTTGGGGGTGGAATTCATGCATTTACCATGTCTAAACATTCAATTTGTAAACAAGGAACTTCAGAGATGAGAGACAACATTTAGTCTATGAAGTTACTGATGAAATATATCTATTTGATGAGAATCAATTAAAACAAGACAGAGATTATCCTGACTGTGAGCTCATGACTGAGATAGGACTCATAGTACAGTGCAATCCCCCGATAACGACATCTCCGAATAACGACATTCCCCCGATAGCGACATGGATCCCTAGTCCCGGTTTTTTTTTGATATGTATCATTATTTAAAAAAACCTCCGAATAGCGACGTGAAACCTCCCAATAACGACATAAGTCTAGCCGTAAACACTACATTTGACATGA
>JARBEQ010260396.1:7256-19326 GCA_030265355.1 Tritonia tetraquetra
TTGTTTCCACAATGTAGGTAGAGACTGCCTATTT
The DNA here is from genome assembly GCA_030265355.1 of Tritonia tetraquetra. NCBI lineage: Eukaryota > Metazoa > Mollusca > Gastropoda > Nudibranchia > Tritoniidae > Tritonia > Tritonia tetraquetra. Next base: position 7,291 of record JARBEQ010260396.1, read on the forward strand.
CAAACTATAAACAACAATGTGTTCCCGTTTATTCTCATCACATTTGTTTCCACAATGTAGGTAGAGACTGCCTATTTCAAACTATAAACAACAATGTGTTCCCGTTTATTCTCATCACATAAGTTCAACAACAACAAAAATAATTCTACTCTACAACTATTACAACTAATCCCCTATTTCCCAAACATTACATGAATACTTGTACAATTATTACACAGGGAGGAAATATAAGCGGGGGGGTGTGCAGTGGTTGGTTAAGGAATCAACTGAATCACTTCCACCCTAACCCAGTTTTGATCGATGCGTTTGCTATGTATGTTTTAGGGCACTTTTCTTTCTTATCCAATCCCCTTTTACCATTACAGTATAGGGCCAGCACAATGAGCCTGGATTTCTTTCTTTCTTATCCAATCCCCTTTTACCATTACAGTATAGGGCCAGCACAATGAGTCTGGATTTCTTTCTTTCTTATCCAATCCCCTTTTACCATTACAGTATAGGGCCAGCAAAAGAGTATGGATTTCTTTCTTTCTTATCCAATCCCCTTTTACCATTACAGTATAATAGGGCCAGCACAATAAGTCTGGATTTCTTTCTTTCTTATCCAATCCCCTTTTACCATTACAGTATAGGGCCAGCACAATGAGTCTGGATTTCTCTGGATCAAGATATTAAGCCAAGCAGGTGATCAACCCACTGTGAATTTTAGGGCACTTTCCACACATAATTAAGTCTCTTATAACAGCATCTGCTGGAGGGCATTCTACTTGTGAAGCACAAAAAGGGGTCTCTATAGACATGTCACCCTTTCTTCAATCTACTCACCTCATACAATGGATAGGTGAGACCTTTCCTTTCCCATTCAATACAACCCTGAGCAGACTATCTGCAATTCCAACAATCAGGTAATCACACTGGTTTATTTAGTACAAGCAAATGGGATACTAAATAACTCCAAACTCTCGTGGACTCGGCAAACACAGTGTACAAATAGAATTTTATGACAATTTTACAGCTGTAGAGTAAACATGCCACTAGCCAAATCTGAAAAACTATCAGTTTGCACGTATTGTCTGGTATCTGAAACATCTGAGGACTCCTACGAATAATATAGGAAGTACCTAGTATTTTAAAACTATGTAACCCATATTTTATCTAATGCAGCAATTTGAAAAACATTAAAAGCGAATGAACATCTCATGAGAGGTGTATAGAACAACAGTCATAGACATTGTTGCCTCTTTGGCTGATTCAAATTTTTTGTTTCTTACTATATTCAGCATCAATAACAATAACAATAGGTAATGGTAATGGTAGGGTGAGCAAAGAGCAGTCTTTTATTTTTCATTCCACAGTAGTAAGTAAGGCTGAGCAAACATCAAAGTCTTATATATGCTGTGTAGGGGATATGCGATACCTGTCAAGAATCAGTATTGGGGGTCCTGTCCAAGGATTTTAAATGAGAAGTAACTACTAAAAATGTAGAGAGCTAATGGAAATGATTAACTTATATAAACACTAGCTGCCAAATTGGTAAGTATTATAATTATAAATTTAAAGTGCTAACTGAAAAAAAGCTTTAACTTAAACCTGTTTTAAGCAACGCAGGAAGACAATCATCAATCTTTGGAGACACAGAGTAGGAAGAAACCCATCGAAACAAGCATTGATGTTAAGACTAAGACTCTAGGAAACATAAAAAGATGGACTATAGAAAAAATGGCATAAATATAAAAATGCACATCAGGGCTTTGGCAGAGAAAGAATGTTGCCTGCTGTGTCAGCACTGTGCCATAGGTAAAGGTGAAAATTGAAAAATGATAGTGGTGTAACCAATTCGAGAAACATATTCTTAAAAGTAAGACACTCGTTTGGTTCTCCTCAACAAAGGAGTAAATTACTTTTCTTCTTTCTTTGACTTACTTTTTAATAACTGATAACATTCATTTAATTTCCAATTGTAAAAAAAACAAAACAACCCCCCCCACCCCGACAGATTTGTTCAATTGTTCAAAATGTATCAGATGATGACAGATAGAGAAGGCCATTATCAAGGCACATCACAAATTCATCAAAGAATCATACACAAGAAGATGTAGGGTGTTTGGAACTTGAGACAACATGCACAACTTTGCACACATCTATCACTCAAAATACAGCAAGACAGTGAACATTTTTATCTAGGATAAACTAAAATGAAGACAACGTCAAAGGAACAATTATGTTGAAAACTAATTTGAATAGTATAATTTATAATGAAGCCAATTAACAAGCTTAGGGTTGAGTCACAGAAGACATATATCATTTCACGACTAATAATAAGAGAGTTACTGGTGGTGCTGATGAGTTTATCTGTGTTCATTTAATTAATGACTTGATTCCATAATTTAATCCCATTCAGTAAAAGTAAAAGTCTCATATCACACACAAATCCACAGGTGAAATTGGTGGGATGAAATTTGAATTGAAAGTCATGCAGTTCATTTATCAATTCACAATAAAAATATTCACAACTGCTGATTGAGATTAGTAAAAAAAGGACTTATCGAATAGAATCTCACACAACAACTTTACATTAACTTTTAAGATCACTTCCAGTCTTCTTTTCAATAAAAACCTAAGGACAAATTACTTTAATTACCTTAGGAAAGCTTCTCTACATGACAGCTTCCTTACAAGTCCCCTCGTCATAAATTCCTTTCATTACCATGAAGACGATTTCCTTCCATTCTGTAAAGATCTCTAATACTTTCATTTAGCACATACTTCAAAGATTCACACATAAATTCAATCATTGTTCTTCTCTCTCTTCACAAAACAATTTAGCAGTGTTTAAGATTTTGGTCAATAGGACTGAGCAATGTAATTTATATATATATTTAGGAGAGAAAAAGATAGTTGGGGATTCTACTGCCTCGGGTATAAAAAGCGAAACAGCAGTTTTAGTTTTATACAAATCAAAACTAAAATCATACTGCCCATCTTTCAATCAAATCCTTCCAAAGGAGTAGCAGTGTGGGTTATCTACATATTTTCAGGAGGGAAGTATGAGAATAAAAATATAGTATTGTAGTGTAACAACAAGCATTTTTGTCTAACTTGATGATAGGGACCAAACAACACGTTTTGAGAGGATTTTAACATGGTGAGAGTCACATCAAAGAAAAGTACTTCATTTTTAGTAAGATTGGAACGATCAGGACTTGTATCTTCCACAATATAAAGGTGCTCAGGTGTCATTGGTGACGTGGGATAACATGTTCTAAAGAAAACAAGACAAATTTTACGACTTTTAACACAGAAAGGCAATATCAGTCAGAAGCGGTGCAATAGAACTTGAGAGAATATTCCATGTGAATCCCCAGGGCAGAGCCATAAAAACTCTGAAAGTTGAAAGGTCCAGTGAAAAAAATCCTGCACAAAGATGAATTTGAATCAAGACTTCTGCATCCAAAAGACAAGCAACTTAAGCACTGAGCTAGGGATCCCTTGTTTGTTTGATCGAATCCCATTAATACCGCCAGCCCTATGATCAGCCATGAAAGACACACAAAATGCCACCATGTAACCTGACTGACCATATCAGCATGGTTGAACACAGAGCTGTATTATTTGCTAGGAATCAAAGAATTTCAGACAAGCAGGTGATAACTCTTCACTGGCACCATGAACAACACACTGAGCAGTTTTAATAAAACACAGGCCAATAAACAAATTACTCTAGCCCACCTTGTGAGTATCTCCTCAGCTATTGATAAAAACTGAAAGGATTTGCCACTTTGCGGTGAGCTAGGAAACCCAGGGATAAAATGTATCAGTATAGAAAAGTTGTGACAGGAATAATAAAGAAACCGTTTTTCAGCAGCAGTTAAAAATATCTTTCTTTGCTCATAATGTTTTAACAGCTTGAACTATTTTGGCGATATGAAGCCAGGACATTACTGTCATTAGCGTTGCAGAACAAAGCAGTAATAGATAAATCACTCAGGAAAATTGTTTGTTTGTTTGTAGAGAAGCACATTGACACAATTCCGGTCATATCATGCTGGGAAATAGTAAGACGTTAGTTTAAGCTAACAGAATGAGAAACAGAAGGAGACTCTACCAGAATTGCCCTCCAACCGCCCGCACCCAAAGAAAATATATTTTAAAAAATCGAGGAAAATGTCCCCAAAGCTGTGAATTATAATCATAACATGATACTGAATGGTGTATCAGTAAATCCCATCACATACGAGATGGATTGATTGATTAATGCACAATATATTGATATAAATAAATAATATTGTCCCACGTTCCCCGACACGAGAGCACTTAACATTGTCACAGCTTGCACGATACACACACACTCGATACATACACACTCCGTCATCAGACAGTAAACCACATTGATAATAATTATGAAATAAAGTCATGATGGAAGTATTGCTACTATTTACTAACAACCAATGAGGCGTGTAATGAATTATTAGTATTATGTAATTGGGATCACAGAGCTAATCACACCACAGGGACAACATAGTAACAATGCAATAACAGTAGTATTAGTAGTAGTAGTAGTCAGGCTAATACTAATAAGACTAAAATAACAGACACTTTAAAAAAAAAAAAAATAATGAAAATAAAAATAATGGCATCTGTCAGTGATGAAGTAAAAGAGTGGAGGGAAAAAAAGATTTCTTTTTTCAACATTAATTATCATTATAATATACAATATATATAAAATCAACCACAACAGTTAAAAATTCATGATGATGATAATAATAGCAATAGTAATAATAAAGAAGAAGAACGTTAGTTCACAAATCATCGCTCCTATTTGAAAGCAGTTGAAGCTTGTTTAATTCAAAAGCAGTCAGGAGTTTTCACAAGCACTTACTGTAGGGTGAGAACACCCAAACACCGGTATATATCTAATGTATCATTATCATCATATTAATCATTGAAACAATACGATGATCAAAGATTGATAGAAAAGACAATAGGGTCATTCATATGATTATTTAGATGAGACTGTACAGAGATAGAGATATGAGCTGATGACAACAAACAAAAAGTGCCATTTATCATTTGTGTAACAAGTACAAGATTTGGTGAGGTTCCTCATTCATTAAACAAAAAAATCAAACTGTAACAATGAAATGAAATGTGAAAATGATATGTATCCTTCATTCACTGGTTTGAATTTGACAAGCTTCAACTAAAACTCTTTCACACACACCACAGTATCCACAAAAAAAAGATCTAGTTTGAAGTTTTAAGCCCTTTTCAACACATAAAGGTCATATCAAAGGCTGGTTCTAAAGGACTTGAGAAGATCTTTCTTTCTTATCCAGTTCCCTTTTACTTTTACCATTACAGTGTAGGGCCAGCACTATGAGGCTGGATTTCTCTGGATTAAGACATTAAGCCAAGTAGGTGATCAACCCACTGTGACCTTTGTGGTAGGGATTAATTTTGCCTGGACAGCGGCCATACAGCCTACTCTTATCGATTTTTTAAATGCCAAGGGTTCTTTAACATGGGCAACGTGCACACAGGACCTCAGAGTTTATTGTCTGTCTCCGATAGGACTAGGTTCTTTGATCCCATCTAATATCTTAAACAAGCCACATGTTTGGTCTACTCTCTATGATTTCACCAATTTAGAAAAAGTACAATTTCAAATACCTAGTGTTTTATCATAATCAATAATCTATCTAAATAATTCCCACTAATACAAATGCAAAGTTGACGGCTGGGAAAGGATTAGAATAGATAGAAGGATAGAATAAAATGTATTCTGTTGTAACTCATTCAATCAGATTTTTCTAAATCTATCTTACTACAACTGCTGCAGGGGTCAAAGTTGATGAAATATAAATATAAAACCTTTCTAGTGATGTAGTCTAGTTGATGAGTCAGGTTAAAAAAAAGTCTCGAACACAACACTTGTCATCACACATACATCATCTACTATACATACTGACAAACATCAGCTACACACAGAACACTTGCAAATTGTTCATCCTGGTACTAGGTGGAAGGGAAAGAGTGTGCCAAGTGATCACTGGATCGGAACAGTTTAGTTATTAAATCGCCTGCCGTTTGTAACTCAATCAAACATCACACAGTGATCATAATAATGACAAGGGGTGTGTCAAAAAGATCTGTGATTACAGCAATCCTCAATAAGATTTGTGCTATTCAAATCAAACCCCCAGGATAATTTCATACCAAAATAAATCAAATATCTCTTTTATTTTACTTTTGGACTAAATATTTCAGTTCATATCCTTTAGGATTGTACAAACTCGATTTAAAATGAAAATAAACGGAACACATTCTTCAAACAGCCTCAATGGAATGTCAGCAAGCAGAATAAAAGAATTCAAGAATAACTAAAAAAGGTGATTACTACTACTTTTTTTCTCTATCGTATTCTGACGTGATGTGAGCAGCGTGAGATCTCTTTTAAACCCAAGACTTGAGATGAAATCAATTCTGTTGCCCAACAGATGTAATTTCACCTTTGACAGCATTCCTTCCCCACTGTTCTGTTCCAATGGGTATTCTCCACAGACAGAATAATAACGACAGCCAGTGCTAGAGCTTTCAATGACTTCCTATCATCAGGAACACCATGGAAACAAGTATTTTTACTTTCAGTGTATCCTTTTTTGTATATAACATTGCCTTATATCGTACAAAAAATAATAATTTGAATTCCTAATTTTAACAATTTAATAATAAATACTACTAGTTACAACTACAACAGCCAGTAAAAGTTGTAATGTCCAAATCTTATTTCAAAATGTTTTTCTTGTTTCTAAGACTATGAATTGCAACCCCTTGCACCTGTACGGAAAGATTATATTTCTTTTATTATATTCATACACCAAAAATTTTGTTGAAAAAAAATGCAGCAAATTTTTAAACAAATAATGAAAGGTTGGTGTTATCACCTGACAGTAACCACTAAATTGCTTCAATTAGATTTTAGATTTTTAAAAAATATATAAGAAATAATAACAATATTGTCAAATCATAATGATAATGATAAAAAAAAAAGATGGAAAAGATTGAAATAAACAAACATTTCCTTCTTCATTGCCCGATTACATTTGTTCCCAATTCTGTTTAGTGGTGGTGTGATTACATGTTCTTTCTGTAGCAATCTCATGTGGATTAGTAGTAGTGATGGATAAAACAAATATCCACTAACACAATCTAGATAATATGCTGATATTATGACACACGTTATAATGGACACGCTGTGGAAAACTGTGTTGAAGATTTGTAACTCATTGCAAACAACAATACCAGTCTAAAAAAACATTCTGAAAGAAGAGACCAAGAGAAGAAATCACAAGATTTGAATTTTTGTACACGACTGTCCAAAAGACAAAACATCACCATTCGTTCCTATCACAAACACTGACAGGAAGGAGAAGATACAATATTTACAATTGTAAAAAAAAAGAAGACATTTATCAGGTATTGAGCCTCGGCAAACATAATCTCTCATCACATTTGTGTGTTACATAATATTATACATAATATAAAATCATACTTTTCAAACTGATTTCCGATTCTTCATTTTCTCGTAACAATGGTTTAACCAAACGACATATGGAGTTTTTCATACAATATTGTTTATCATTATCATGATGAACACTTTGAGATAAATGGTAGCATCACTGTCCAAAGTGAAATCAAAGAACCTCAATGGAGACGTGTTGTTTTTATACATTCCATTACAACCACAATGAATAGCAAAAAGGATATTTATAAAAGAGGTTAGAGGATTGCTCCAAAACTCCAAACACAGAAGGCGAAATGGGAGTCTAAGTATTATTCTTCACTTTGATAAAACTCCAATCCGAATCTCCATAACGATGAAGCCATTATGAAACAATAACCTACAGCAGAAGGAAAAAAGCACTGTCTGAGATAATTTTGTGGTCACTCTTAACTAAAAGCAAACAATGGTCAGTGGACCACATTTTGACCAGCTGACGTGGGTGGAGCGGACTCAAAGTTAAAGTCTAAGTTTCCCTCCATTAACAATTCCTGTTTGATGACCGAGTCCATGTCATAGTCTAAACCTGAAATGAGATCTATGTCAATGTCTGGGGGCATCCCTACATTGTGGCCACCGCCCCCGCCAATATTACAGTTGTTGCTCATGATACCCATACACATACTATTATTGCCTGGTTGTATAATTTGCTGGCAACCAAAGTTGTCACCGCTGAGTGATCGAATCTGTTGACCTGTGGTCATTGAATGCAGAAGACCGTTGGTCATAGACATCCCCATCATGCCGTTATTCATGGTGTTCGAGGTGGTACCCAACGGAGACACCACCGCAATGGGGGAGTAATTAGGTGATGATGCGTTTGTGGTGGCTGGTGATCTGAAGGAGACGGGACCTCTAGTTAGTGCTTCTCTCAAGATTGAAGCTTGTGTTGCTTGCTGGTGGAGCGTCTGTTGCTGTTGTGGTGTGGGTTGTTGGGCTGTTTGTAATGATAAGATAGACTGCTGGGAAAGATGTGGTGCTTGCTGAGGAGAGAGTTGGCAATTGAGTGGAGACACTGTCTGTTGGTGCCCATTTACCAGACCGGGCTGGGGACTGAGGTGAGAGTAGGATCCCGAGCTGGGACTTCCTTGTTGAGATCGGTCAGGGGAACTGAGTTGTTGCTGTGTGTTAACGCTTAGCGAGTTGGATGAGGTGAGTGGGGACAGGCCAGATTGCTCATTTACTTCTTGTTTGATCACTACAGAGTCATTGTATTCCTGAATTGGCTCGTACATGTCTGGCGAGGGTTGAAAACCTCCGTTGACGTTGTTCACAGGGCTGGATCGTAGTTGTAGACGAAGGCCGTTGTAGTTCTGTTGGAATTCCAGACCTCCAACCTGTGTCTGTTGCTGCTGTGGTTTCGAGTACGGAGGGGGAGCTGGAAGATGGGTGTACTGATTGTCCATACTTTTAGAACTTCTGTCCGTCATATAATTTTGAGTTTGGTTGCTGTAGTCTTGAGGTGTCCCAGAAATGTACGGGTCTCTAATGTTACTCATTATATTCATACTCTCCGGGGAGGACAGTTTCATCCCGTCTCCCAAAGAATCCACCAGGTCTGAGTAGCAATCTCCGGGATAGAGAGTTGGGGACTGATTCATGTCCGTGTTCCACAGACTGGGAGACATAGGAGGAACCTGATTGTCGTGAAGATCAGGTTCTGCAACAGCATGGATGGGAGACAAGCGGCCACAACTACTGGCATTAGAGCTGGCACGGGGTCGGAAATCGCCAAATGCATCTAAATAATCTTCACTAACACTGGGGGACAGAGTCCCCCCATTTTCTAGAGAAGCGCGCAGGGCTTCCACTTTCTTCCGTACTCGTCCACGTTTCTTCTCATAGCTCTTCGTTTCCATACTCCCGGCCCTTCGACGTGGTGTTTTCCCTGGCTTGGCATCTGGGTTGATGACCCACCAAGAGCTTTTCCCTGTCCCTTCATTCTGGATACGCATAAAACGGTTGTGTAAAGACAGGTTGTGACGAATGGAATTCTGGAAATACAAGGGGAAAAAAATAGGATTTAGTCATCGTAAGAAAAAAAAGGATATGTTTTTATACGAGATATCAGATCATTAACAGGTTGACAACACTGTTTTCAGACTAATTTTTTGTTTTCAAATAATATAATGAATATAATTCTAACACTTAACTACAACTACAAGATATAACTAGTGACTCAGTAGCATGTTACAATACTACAACAACAAATATGTGTTGGTTTTGTGACAATTTGATGCCATCACCTTTGACCCTATGCAATTGGAGTGTAATGCTTAACATACTGAATGATGTAGATAAATAATGAATTAATGGGTAATGACTGAACATTGAATACAATTTGTACACAGGTGCAGTAGACAGTAAAATAATTATAGTAATACAACAATGACATTGGAGAGAGACAACGGAGGGACTGATCAACTTTTTTTAGGAGGGGGGTGTGTTTCGTTTTGCTTTTGGTGGGAGGGGGTCCTCTTTAAACACTGTACCTATCTACTTTTCGACATACTGTTAGTGTTAGCTTACTATTTCTTTCTCCTTTCCTTGTCAGTTGTTGCCAGCTTTACCTTTCAATGTGGGTCGTGATATTTTATAAACAAAATTACTCCAATCATTCATAGCAATGACATCATCTCGCCCGATACAATCTATTTCTAAACAGTTTATAATCGCAGTAATTGCACACTACTCCCAACCGTTTTAGAGTGATTTGCCCATCGTTCACTTGCGGGTAGTAAGAACGCTATTGAACATATCGAATAATAAAGTCTCGACACATATTTCAACAAGTTCAAGGTCGGCGTGCAAATTTCTTACATATCAAAATCACGGCCTACTTTCCAACAACGGACGTAAGTAGTACGATCAACTAGAATGCTCAGCTGCCATGTATATATTCTTTAAAAAGAAGTATACCCAATTACTACTGACGTATGATAACAATAAACTAATTGGGCGTTCGTGGCTCAGTGGCCAAGTCACTGACTTCGGACGACCAGGTTCGAGCCCGCCTAGCGTCGATTTTTTTTCTTGGTCCTGTCAGAGTTTTCATGGCTCTATCCTAGAAATTCACATGGGGTCTTTTGAAGTTCTTTAGAACCGCCTTAGATTCAACCTTATGTGTTGAAAAGTGCGTAAAACGTTCAACCTTTAGAACGTTTTAATGAACACACTGGATAAGTAGACTACAACCCTTGAACCTTGACATCAAGGTATATCGCTTCTTTATAGTAAAAATCTATACAGAGTTTCAGATAAACCTATAACTATAAAGCCGGATTTATCTTCAATGTGGAATTTACCTACAAAGTGTCGTTTCTATGAATAACAGAACAGAGGAGGCGCGGGTGAATCGTGGTCATTTTAATTTGAAACTTACTACACGTGGAGAAAAGGTATTATTGCTGAACCAAACGTGGTCTTAATAAACAGCTTATATGGTTGTTAACTGTTTCAACACAAGTCAGACAGACGCAAAGCCGCAAGAAAAAACACAAGGCAGGAGTGAAACCCAGGACTTCCGCACCCACAGAGACGAGTGAATTAACCACTGCACTACCGACTTCCATGGCGAGGGTCGTGGGTTCGAGTCCGGCTTCAGGAACCCCGTTTCTTCCCTGGACAAGAAACGTTACTCCATTTGCCTCGCTCGGCCCAGGTGTAGAAATGGGTACCAATTCTCAAATGAGATTTGCATTTTGTCACCTGTAGATACAGAAACCGGGTTAAGCTCTGGCCCTAAAAGGCTTGAGGAGATACTTCTACCTGACTACAGCGGCCCCTCAATCACGTACAGTGTATCTGCTCTTCAATAATCTGTTCAAAAATTAAATTGCAAACGTGCTGCACGCACACAATACATTTCATTCATAGATGAAATCAAATGGGGGTCGGCACTAGTAGTGATAATAAACAGTATCAAGTAATTGGGCTGATCACCTGCTTGGCTTAATACCTTGATCCAGAGAAATCCAGCCTCATAGTGCTGGCCCTACAGTGTAATGGTAAAAGGGAATTGGATAAGAAATAAAGAAGTAAGAATGAAAAATGTGAAAGTGCCAGAAAAATATCCACAGTAGACGAAAGGTGGTATGTTGAAAGTCGGCATCGAACCCACACCAGCGAACGACAACACCGCCTAGCCTATCGATTGAGCTAACCCAGCACCCATGGGTATTGTGTCATGTCGGGCTATCTATAACGTATTACCTTATAACATTGTACTCCCAAAGCAATATATATCTCAATTCAGTAGAGTGTAAGCCGTAGGATGTTCGGTTAATACAAATTGAAGTTTGGAACCATTGTGCAGCGATACACATGCTACAACCGTTATTTATTTTTTAGTTAATAAAAAAACATAAAACTGTGTCAATTATTGGCGTGCACAAACCCAAATCAAGAGAGAGAGAGAGAGAGAGAGAGAGAGAGAGAGAGAGAGAGAGAGAGAGAGAGAGAGAGAGAGAGAGAGA
>JARBEQ010260430.1:2500-10504 GCA_030265355.1 Tritonia tetraquetra
GTTGTCTGTCTTCTCTGGTTACGGGGAAGTCGCAGTTCCAGTACCAATAGGAGTTCAAGGTGGGATCCTATGGCTTGTTGAATTGGTCGCTTGGGTTCCCGACTCTACCGATGTCTGAGTTCTTTGCCCGTGGCCTAGTTTGGTCCTTGGCGTGGCTATCTGAGTTGTTCGGGTAGGTTTCAGTTCATCAACTCACGATAGTTGTGAACCAAAAAGGGAGTCTGTTAGATATACAATGTACAGTGGATGAGTTGTCAGTGGACAGTGGATGATAATATCCCCTGGGAAGAATATTCATATTCATGAGTTAAGGGTCGGATGCGAGTATGACTAATACCTGCCGACACACGCAGTGCTTGCACAGTAAGTATGTCACATACATGGAAGGAGGTCTGCATATACCATGGCATCATCACATTATAAGTATAAGTAGACAATCTGAGTCTGGGTCGGCATGGTATAGTACTCTCACATGGGCATCATAAATAGCATCATAATCTATACTATAATGGAAATAGGGCCAACAGTTCAGACTCCTTTTCTGAATTAACCCGGGGCTCATAAATTCTGTAAAAATATGGGTTCTGTTACTTAGATTAGGGAGACGGGAGTAGGCATATTTTAAACGAACAAAGGCGATCCCCTTTATTTTATTCTTAATCTAAATTTCAAACCGTTTTTTTTAAAGGTAGAGAAAATATGGATCGGGAAGGTTAGCAGAAATATGTTCGATACCATTGTGTACATGTTCAATGCCAACGCAAGACAGCAGTACAAGTTAAATAGTTATAATGCTACACATATCAAACTTCATATCAGAGAAGGTTTTAAAACTTATCAAAACACTAATCTTTATTCTTAGGTTAGGTACCTTTGCTTTTATCCGTTCCAATTTAGTCCGATACTCAGACTTACAAACGGTATCGACGTACACACAACAAAAGAAATCATTTACACTCAAACTAACGGTGTTGTGATAGACAGCTAATCTAGCCTAGATAAATAGACCTATCTCCAGTTTTTCATCTATTGTTCTCTGTTCCAAAAGGACACAGAAAGGATATGGCGTTGTAGTTAGATTTTGAAATATTGATTTACGTTTACAGATTCATAAGTGTCAATATTGGATTCTATTTTGCTCTCCAGTCCAGATGAAGATGGACCTGTGAAAAAACCAACACTCGAACACCTGTTGTTGCTGTCAGCAGACTCAGACGTCCACGTCTATCTATAGAACTGAACTTAGAATCTAGAAGAGATCATTGTTGTTCGTAGAATGTTTGAATAACAGGTGTTATGAGATTTGTAACGCAGTCAATACGCAAACGTATTTAAATGTGTGTTTTTTTAAAGCTGCACATTCGCCAGATTTCACTTTTTAGTCTGTACCTTTTCCCTACACTACACTATCGATATATATATGTCTAGACTTTAGATAGAGAGCAGCAGAGCTGGCTTTCGAAACGGTAACGCTGCTTTGTCAGCAGAAGACTATGGGTTCAAATCCCGATAGAATAATGTGGCAGAAAAGTCCATGGAGTTTATAAAGGATATATTTTCTAAGTTTTGTTTCTCCTGTTTGTCTTTTTTTAAACAGTAGACGGTCTACCCTCATTGAAGGAAGGTTTTTCATTGTTTTGGATCGGTCTTATTGTTATTCGTTAGACCTCTAGGCTCTAGCTGGGTGTATGCGTATGAGATGTGTAACAGCAACGCAGTCAACAAGTAAACCTATGTGAATGTGTGTTGTTTTTGTGAGCTGTACATTCACTAGGTTTCTCTTTTTGGTCTGTGCCTTTTCCCTACATACCAGCAGCAGTTATTGGAATGTTTGCATAATGATTGTGTCCATAATCTGCTTTTTAAAAATAAAATCACCCCTCTGTCTCACCAATCGTAGAACAGGTATTGTTGATAACGACATGGCCACAGTAAAGATTGTTTTCGGATGACATACGTAAGTGGTAATGATTTTTTTTTGGCTCTGTGAGTGGAAGGTACTGGGTTCGATTCTCGGTGGAAATTGGGATTTTTTCCTTTTAACTTTCTCAATTAAGTCCTTGGACCAAAATCGGAGGTCTTGTCTTTGACATGACCTCTACTATGTTGACAAGGGTGTAAACTAGCTAGACTTCATTTCTAAATGAGGTTAGTCAATATCGATATTCAAACTAGAACAAAAACTGTATTAAATGATTGTTATCCTACTCAAAACAATGTAAATCATGAGAGGCTTTTTAACCACAAAATGAAAAAAAATTGAAAATAGTGGATTTCATTATAAACCATTTTGCAAACAGTCATTGGTAGGCATATTTTGAACTTTTAAAATAATAATTTAAATTTAGTCGATCACTATCACTAATTTCGTTGTTTTCGAATAAAAAGACAAAGAGTAAGAGAACAACATTTATTCCGTCATCTTTTTGCTCATTCGTAAAATAGCCAGCAATCATGAAATAGCCTGTTCTGTCTATAGTTCTGAGAGGCAGAACTATGTTCGATACCCACGTGTTCAACCCATGTGACTTAGTTCATTCTACACAAAGTTAGGCTTTACACCAGAGAAGATTTTTACATTTTATTAGAAGACTATCACTTTGCTAGAAACCTACATAATTTTATCCATCCCAGTTACTCTGATTCTATTCATAAATGGTAACGACTTTGATCAATGAAAAAAGGAAAGCCCAAACGACAACGATCAATTAAATGAATCAAAATCTCAAACTGTCTAGACAGCTACTCTACATTCAGTATTTTTCTTTCACGAAATGACTCGGAAAGGATGTGTGTTTGTTTAACTTCCAGGAATAAAAAAAATTGAGAGATAGATAGACGGGTTCAGGTGTGGATGATGTAAGGGAACTCGGAAGTCAGAGCCCGGAATCAACAGAATCCAAAACTTGAATAAAAGGGTGGACATACAGCGTGTTGTGGAATAGAGAACAGGGACACGTACCGGCGACCCCACGTTCGTAGAACGGGTAATGTGACTAGTAATAATAATACTAACAACACATTTGAGATTAGTAATAGCATAACGGCATATAGTGGCATGGCATATTGATAATATTAATAACAGTAATAATCATAATAATAATAAGGGTGATACTGGGGTTAGTATTCTAAAGTTATTTGCGACACAGTAATCAGGGTGGTCATACATCTGAATTATAGTCATAATAATAATGTTGATAATTCTAATAATAGTACGGGGATTAGTATTCTAGAGTTCTTCGCGACATAATGATGAGGGTGATCATACATCTAGTATCCATATCTTTACGCCTATAAGTTCAAGTACAAATCAAATAATCAAATAATTACTTACAACATCCATACACAAATCATATTGTAGAAATACACGGTTATCCTCACATATCCGAAGTAATACTATAATTATTTACACACAGAATTTTAAAAGTTTGCTATTGATTGTTCACCATTCTTACCTTCACACTTCGAAATCAATTGTTCGTCTATTAGTTATGGATACTTGATGTTTCGCTACAGCCTGGTTTAGGTAGACTACTTTGTAGTTTGTAGTAAGTAGCACTTTCTTCTGTTCTTGCGGCTGAGCTGTTTGTGTGACCTTCCCGAGTAAACTGCCTTAGCAACCCAATGCGATGCGGTTTTGTCCGGTCCCAATTAATGACGTCTGTTCGGCGATTGGCTGTCTGTTCCTTACAGGCTATTGTGTGGGTTTCGGTTAAATGGGTGTGGCTTAGAATGGAGTCTCTTTAACAAGCCAATGTGTTGCGTTTTGACCGGTCCCAATTAACGGCATCTATTTGCTAATTGGTCTGTTTGTTTACTGGCTCCTGTATGGGTGGCAGTTAAAATAGTTAGTTTAGAATAGCGTCTCTTTAGCAGAAGCCTTCTGTGGGTCAAGGAGCTTTGATCGCGGTCGGTACTTAGGGAACACAAGGTTCTGTGATACGTCAAGGGGGGAGGTGAGGTATGGCTGGGGGTGGTGGGGAGGGACAAGGAGGGAGCTGGGGTGTTGAGTCGTCATTAAACAACGGGAATAGTCCATCTTGTTAGACAGTGTAGGGCCAGCACTATGAGGCTGGATTACTCTGAATCAAGATATTAAGCCAAGCAGGTGATCAACCAACTATGACCATTGTGGTAGGAATTAATTGTGCCCGGACAGCGGCCTTTCGGTCTACTCTTATCGATTTGCAACTGCCAAGGGTTCTTTAACTTGTGCAACGTGCACATGGGACTTCCGAGTTTATCGTTCGTCTCCGATAGGACTAGGTTCTTTGATCCCACCTACATGAATAGGATCAGGGGAGTGGCATATAGGTTTTCACCGAGTTTCACGGAGAAAAATACACTACAGTGTCGCTGCTGGGAATCTAACCCGGTACCTTTCGCATCAGAGGCGAGAACCGTAACTTTGCGTCACTGGGACCCCCAAGCCACTGGGACCCCCAGTACCTCTGCTTGGCTTAATATCTTGATCCAGAGAATTCCAGCCTCATAGTGCTGGCCCTACACTGTAATTGTAAAAGGGAATTGGATAAGAAGAAGGTCTTGAGCACTCACATTTGAAAAACAGTCACTCAAAATTGTCAGTTGGTTAAAAATAGAAGGGTGTGAACAAAGATCATCTTTCATATCGGATATTCTTTATAGCCCAAGGGAAGTAACTCAAGAAATAAAACGAAGAGCAGAAAGGGTTACAGAGTGACATATAGATAGCAGGTTCTAGGAACCAACAACAAAGTGATTTTGAATTATCAAAACTATTATCAACTATGTTACAAGAACACATCAAAATGAACCTACAACAATAACAGTAACAACAACAGATATTTCAAATTATAGCTATGAGGTTCAGCAGTGATGATAATTCTTGATCGATATTCCATACAAATGTTCAGAGCATGACCCCAGGCTAGGAGAGATATCGGGGTTTTTAAAACATTAACATTAATAGAGTTATAATAATATTATATATTCGTGGATGTCCCAGTCAACATCGTTCCCAACAAATCTGTACAGGTCGATCTGGTGATTGGAACCTGTGGCTAAGATGGCACGCCAGTTTACAGGCGTGGGTTTGATTTTCGTTTGTTTGTTTGATCGAGCCCCATCTGGTAGACGTTATTCATAAGTAAAATGCAGAACGAATATATATAGATGTACTTTTATTCCCTCTACAGTGAGGAGAGTAATGAACAAGGTAAAAAGAAGCCAAACTTGAATAACTTATAGGAAACTAATCTTTCAAATGAGGTCTAGTCATTGTTTATTTTAGTATTCGAATATTAACAGTCACATTATAATTATGCAGCACGACGAATGAAATCAGCTTTTGTTGTGTGTGTGTGTGTGTGTGTGTGTGTGTGTGTGTGTTTGTGTGTGTGTGTGTGTGTGTGTGTGTGTGTCGAGGGGGTGTTGGTGTCCGTCCGTGCTTGTATTTCTGTACCTATTTTATGGACCTGTGTGAATATATGTGTGTGTGTGTGCGTCTATGTAGGGTGTTTTCATGCCTATAATGTATGCAATTAATAGTATGTATATTTATTAATGTATTGCCTTTTAAGGACAAAAAATATATTATCATTATTATTATTAATAATACCACAGAGCAGTGTTGGGGCCAGTCTTATGTTCAGCCATGAAAGGTAAACAAGATACCTGTAATAAATGCAGGCACCCCGAACACCAAACGACTGAACACGGAGCCGGAAACTATTTGAAAAGAGTTTCAGACAAGCAGGTGATCATCCCGCTGTGTCCACAACTCCTTACTGGCACCACGAGCAATACACTGATCAATATTAATCAAAGACGGGCCAATAAACAAATTACTATAGCCCTTGTGGGTACCCCCTCAGCTATTGATAAAAACTGGGAGGTTCTAACATTCTGGTCGGCAAAATATGTTTCTTATCCTCTTCCTTTCTTCTTTCTTATCCAATTCCCTTTTACCATTATAGTGTAGGGCCAGCAAAATGAGTCTGGATTTCTCTGGACTAAGGTATTAAGCCAAGCAGGTGATCAACCCACTGTGACCTTTGTGGTAGGAATTATTTTTCCCCGGACAGCGGGCTTACGGCCTACTCTTATCAATTTTTAACTGCCAAGGGTTCTTTAACGTGCGCAACGTCCTCTTCCATGGCTATTCCTTCTGTCACTTTCATAACTTCCCTCTTTACTTGAACCGAAGGGTGGGTAGTTTTTCCTTCTTTTTGTCTTTCAATGTTTTTTGTCGAAATTCATAAGGGACTTCGAGTCCCAATCTTTTCCAAACGTTTTAAACAAGATAGTTTTTCTATGAAGTTTTTTGGTTTTGTTTTGTTGTATAAACCGCATTATACCCCTAAAGAGCGTTGCGGCCAGCTCCATGCTCCGCATTGCTGAACACAGTGCTGGAAGAACTCTGGATCAGGTAGATAAGGCAAGCTGGTGATCAGCCCACTGTGCCCCGAACCTTGAACGGCACAATACACGTCACATTTTGTAGGTTTTGCCCAACATGTTGGCCATTACAATATTTACTGTTGCGTTGGTAGTAAAGACCTCAGCTATGAGAAAACTGAGCAGATTTTGCCGCATAAGGCGCTCTATGAAGTTCTATGTCTTTAAAGTAAAGCATAGCACTTATATATAGTTCATCATGCTCTATGCGCTTTACAATGTATAGTTTACCCCCGGCAGGCCATAACACTCATGCATCCTTCTCAACTCCAAGAGGAGTATGCAGTGCGAACTGCCTGTTAGGCGCTTCATCACTAACATTCTGACAAGATCGTTCACTGCCCTCGGCCGGGTACTCATTTACACTTGGGTGGAGTGAGGTAAGCAGAGTGAAGTGCCTTACCTAAGAGCACAGTGCCCGAGTAGACACCCATCCAGACGCTGATCACAAAAGAATCGCTTGCTTGCGATGGCCGTGGGGACATTGTTATATGCAGTTCAAATGCAAGCTTTCAGTTGTGAATTGAGTAAACGTTACCTTTGCCAAGGGGGCGTTGTAGCTCAGCGGTACGGTGTTCGTCCTGTAATCGGAACGACGTGGTTTCGAATCCTACCTGCTGAGATATTTTTCGATGTCTCCTTGCTCAGTTTTATCATAGCTGAGGGGTTTAGTACCAACGCAACAGTAAATATTGTTATGGCCAAAATGTTGGGCAACACCTACAAAATGTGACGTGTATTGTTTAGCTAGGGCGAACTGTCTTGCTCAGGAGACGTCGAAAAATATCCCAGCAGGTAGGATTCGAACCACCGTCGTTCCGATTACAGGACGAACACCGTACCGCTGAGCTGCAACGCGCCCTTGGCAAAGGTAACGTTTACTAGGGCACTCGTTATGTGTTGCGCCTCGCAGACAGCTGTGTTTCGTTTTTTGGCTGTGAATCTGTGTGATATTTCTATTTATGTAACAGGAGTTTTATATCGAAGTCATCTGATTTTATACCCTTTCGATTTTTAACAGTGTTGTGCATCTAATGTATTTACTACAAACGGATTTCATTCTACGTAACATTATTTACGACTTTTTACCTCTCAACACCATGGATTTTACATTGTTACCCAGACCCTGCTTGCCATTTTTATTGTTTACAACTATGTTCGGAATTGTGTTCACACTGGCCCTTACTTCGCTAGCATACATACAATTGCATGAAGAGCACAACAATACACAATACCAATGTGTCGAAACAAAGAGGTAGACGGGGCGGGCGTCGGAAACAACTCGTCATTCAAGCATCAATCGGCAACCGGCCGGCACGATCACACATCACCTCTCGTCCCCCGTCAACTTTGACACCAATAACGCTTATCAAAACAAATGACACTGACACGCCAATAAGTGATATCTGCTCTTCGTCGTCTCTCCAGATCTTATATTTCAATGCACAATCGTGTAAAAACAAGACACTGGACATCAACCATCTTATATTAGAATCAAAGGCTGACTTGGTATTTGTATCTGAAACGTGGTTGAGACCAACAGGTGATGAACCTCTTATAGCTGAA
>JARBEQ010260441.1:0-10503 GCA_030265355.1 Tritonia tetraquetra
TCTCTCTCTCTCTCTCTCTCTCTCTCTCTCTCTCTCTCTCTCTCTCTCTCTCTCTCTCTCTCTCTCTATCTCTCTCCTCTCTTATTGCTTTTAAAGAGTTGTTTTTTTTTAACTTCGACAATGGTCTTTATAATGTCGCAACAAGAACAACAAAAACAAGGACAGATTCGTTTGTGTTACAGGACATCTTTGTTTTGCCACCATAGTCTTTGTTATTGTTGTTTCCGAAGTTTTTTTTTTCATTTTGTGCGTGTTGTGATTTGCCTTTTGTTTGTTATCAAACATCGTTTTCTAAATTCAAGATATTTTAAAAATCCTGATCATCATTTTTATCATTTAACTGAACCACTCCTAATACTGATAACGTTAAGCACTTACTTAGTCGCTATTAATACGACACTTATTAACTGGCTCGCATTTGTTTCCTACACTAGACATGCCTTCAACATCTCCTAAATGTCATATAATAGCATCATCATAAGTATTAGGACAACATCTTCAACTGACTGAGAGCGTCAACACGCCATGTACCAAGTGGATGCTTACGCTCTTTAATGGTCGACAGTGACGTAAATCAAGTAGGAAGTTTGCTTATCCCCAAGTGGAAACAACGAACAAGAATGATAGTACGGTATGTCAATGTGATTGACATTGGAATTGTAAACACGTTCTTTCTTTCTTTTTTTTTCTTATCCAGTTGCCTGTTACCATTACAGTGTAGGGCCCGCTCTACGAGACGGGTTTACTCTGTATCAAGATATTAAGCCAAGCAGGTGATCAGCCCACTATGACTTTCTGTGGTAGGAATACAATTTGACCGGACAGCGGCCTTTCGGCCTACTCTTCTCGATTTCCAACTGCCAAGGGTTCTTTAACGTGCACAACTTGGATACGGGACCTCCGAATGTATCGTCTGCCTCCGATAGGACTAGGTTCTTGAGCCCACATACCTTCATATGATCAGGGGAGAGGCAAATAGGTTTGAGAAAAGACATGAGGGTGACTCTGACAGAACTGGAGGAGGAAGACGCATTGGGCAGAAGAGTATGGCGGGCAGGGATCTGCACCGGCTACCCCACGAGATGGGAATGAAGAAGAAGAAGAAGAAGAAGAAGAAGAAGAAGAAGAAGAAGAAGAAGAAGAAGAAGAAGAAGAAGAAGAAGAAGAAGTTTTTGTTTAAAAGTTATCGCTTTGGAATTTCCAATGCTCAGTGCTCAATTTCAAACACCTTGAGCAGTCCAATACTGTCTTAACCCTACATTCGAACACTCCACGGGTTCAAGTCCTGCTTTCATTCAATTAAACAAACACGAAAAACCCACAAGGCAAGTAAAAAAATAACGTAAAAATAGGACGCTATTGTAGAAAAACAGGACTTCAAAAGAGAGAAATAAGAAAACTAGTGATAGAAAATACAGGACTTGCATGTCATCTCAGATAGTTCACATAAGTTGGAATTACTTTTATAACATTCTACCTCATGCAAACGATTTTTAAAATCAAAATGATAGGTTATCCGATTATTTCACGAGCCTGTGACGTCTGTTGTGTGATTTATCTAGTAAATAGTTAACGTTGGTACCAAAACTCAAATAAATCAAATCATGAACAGATCACGAATGCCATGCGTTCTTGCTTTCAATTATTTTGGTCTCTTACTGACACATTCTCTCAGTTTCTATCAACCGGCTGAGGGCGGTCATAAGAACATCAGTAATTGATCTAATGATAGTGCTCAGTGTATTGCTCGTGGTGCCTGCACAGTGGGCTGATCCCCTGCTTGCCTTATCTACATGATCCAGAGTTTATCCAGCACTGTGTTCAGCAATGCTGGAAATGGAGCTGGCCGCAACACTCCCTATCGGTATTACGCGGTTGGATAACAAAACAAGCCAATACGTCTGCATGCGCGGGTATCTCGTGTACCTTTCATGACTGAAAATGGGACTGGCCACAACACTGCCTTGTGGTATTACTGAGGTTAGATCAAATAAATAAACAAGCACTTTTTTTTTCCTTCTAGGAAGGCGTATAAATATGTATTACCAATGATAATAGTAATAGATATTCTGATCTGACTATTTTCATTGATATAATTTAAAACTCGGCAAGGTCCAATAAAAAATATCTCTCACAGGATTTGAATCTCAGACCACAACCAAAGGCGGGGCATTTTAATCATTCAGCTACATATATCTCCTAGGAATCTTTTCCATGTGATTTTCTATATCACATTGCTTCTATCAGCTCGTCTTATCAAATTAAAACCTGTTGTTTACACAGTATAAAGCAGAGCGCAAATGATACACTTATTAATGAGAAGTGCGTGCCTTCACAATCGATATAGCGCAGATGATACAAATTATTAATGGAGAAGTGTGTGCCTTCACAATCGACATAGCGCAGATGATACAAATTATTAATGAGAAGTGTGTGCCTTCACAATCCATATACTGATTTTGCTAACTCAGCTATACAAGACAAAGTAATGAAATGCAATAGTAATTCAATATTGTGGTTATACAATTTTCTCACCCACTGCCAAAGATCAATGAAGCCTTCACAAGATCAAATGATGACTTGTATGCGGTAGAAAACTAATACTTTTAAGAGAAACCGAATTGTAAATATTATGTTACTCAGACCACAGCTGTAACATAATTTGAAGAGGGGCACCATGTAGAGCAAAATATATTTCATAAATATAGAATGAAATAGTCCTTCTTAACAAAATCCATGATGATATAAAATCCACTGAACATCCATGGACATCGAGGAAAGGCTTCAGCTTCTGAATCTTTCTCTGGTATTTTTATTCAAATAAAACCAGAACAGTGTAAATCTGTGTCTATCTCCCTTCCTATCCACTGTTGTTTACATTATAATGGTTTTATCAACGTTTAAAGTTGTTAGTTTTACACTCTAGACAACACATTTTAGGTCATATCAAAGACGAGCCCTCCAATCTATAGTCCATCTCCGACAGGACTTGATTCCATATAAGGAATCCACAGGGTCAGAGCCATAAAAACTTGAGAAAGTTCAAAGGGAAAAATCCCCACATTGCGACCAGGATTCTTTTCCAGTACTTTCTGCTCAAAAAGTGAAAGCGTTACCACATAATAAGTTTTAAAAAACCCTAATGCTTATTCACCAATATATATATTCATATATTATATGACACTGAATGATTCAGCGTCTTTAAAGGAAATGTTCCTTCTACACGTGAGACATGCTGTAAAAACAATAAGTATTGCATCCCATTTATCAGATCATTAGCAGACAGAGTGCACAAAGCCCCTTTTATATCATCTTCCCACTTCTACTTGGGATTTATGAGTGTTTTCGTCTTATGTGGCAAAATCTGCTCAGCATTCTTATAGCTGAGGCGTTTACCACCAGTAAATATTGTTGTGGCCAAAACTTGGGCAACACCTAAAAAGGTAACGTTCATTGTGCCATTCAAGGTTCAGGGCACAGTATGCAGATCACCTTCTTGCCTCATCAACCTCATCCAGAGTTCTTCCGGCACTGTGTTCAGCAATGCCGAACATGGAGCTGGCTGCAACACTCCTTAGGGGTATAATGCGGTTTTGATAACAAAAACATTTTTGAGTGTTCGTGATTCATTACCAAATCAAATACTGAACATTGAAGCAAACTATGACTATCTTATTCCACATGTTTGATCTAACCACTTAGAATCTAAGAACAAAACTCAAATTGTGACTATAACAGTAATAGAAATGAACCAGAGTGGAGTTGTAATGTTTATGAAAACAAACATTTAGAAGTTACAACACAACATTCCACCCCATGGCATGGAAAACGTTAATACCACAAGAAATCAGTGTTGGTGCCAGCCCCCACTCATGACTGGCACACATGAGACCCACACATCGAATGCAGGAACCCCAACATCAATGATTGGCTGACCATGTGGTTGGAGGAGCTATGGATCCAAAGAATTTTAGTTCAGCAGGTGATCAGTCAACTATTTTCATTACTTTTTAATGGCACTATGAGTATTGCACAGAGCAGTGCTTCCCCCAAGTTATAGAATTTTCCCTATAGGTATTAGGCCCTTGACTACTTCTTATGTGACATTTTTTTTTTAAGTTTCTACTACTAAGAGATACTGTATTATTATCTGACCCTCTTTTCTATTATCACAGTTTTTTATCTGTCTTGGAGGAGTCTAATCCTTCCAATTCCCTGGCCTATTTTTATCTCCACAAGTGTTACACAGTACCGGATGTGTTCAAACCTCTTTACGAGGAAAATTCCTCTATCACTATACACCTCTATCAGCAAAGACACAAGAAGTAAATAACCCCAACGCTGTTTTTTTTCCTGTTTTGTAGCATGAAGTCATTTTTCCAATGTTTGAGTTGAAAGGGAAGTAACTAGCTATAAAACAGCTCTACGACCTACACTTAATAAGCAAATAATACGTATTAGAGGGTAAGGAGAGTTAATTTTCCTTGCGCTTAGCATGGGCTCATGTCATTCATTGAAAAAAATAGCGAAGTACATTCTCTTTTTACTAAAAATTCTATTCAATAGTATTCATTATGTATAATATTTGAGAAAACTATTTATTTAGAGATGTGTTGCTTAAAAAAGCCTGTCAATCCCACAATACAAAATTGAGAAAAAAATAAAACAAAGGTATTTTTTATGACGCTGTATCTACATGAGATTAAATTTGAAAGCTAAACAAGCCTTTGAGATAATTCCAGCAGCTTCTTTGCATTAGAATCTAAAATCACTTGATGAAAAAGATTTGTCCAGCTAGACCACTGTAAATAAGGTCTCATTCTAATGAAAATTTATAGTGTATCTACCAGAGTGTGAGTGGGGACACTGTGGCTCAGTGGTTATCATTCTACCACTGGTGTGGAAGGTCTGAGATTCCAAAACCCTGCCTTTGACTTTGAGATAGAAGTATTGTTCAGTTCAAAATAGAACTAAATGACACGATGGCCATGTCCCCTGTCTTAGTCTTAGGGCAGTGGAGCCAGAATGGTAACCTTCTCTGAAGAGGTGAGAGACTGGACTGGGTGTCCCATTTCTATCTAGACGTCTAGCTACTATATCAAGGAGGGGAACACTTACTTCTACCCAAATCATGGCCTTTGAGTCGCTTGCCTGACATATTTTAAATTCTTGATCCTGAGTAATTTCTGACAGGGTGCCCAACAATCATAAAGCCACCTCCTGCACTGCGATACAAAATTAATGGGATTGAGAGAAAGTGAAAGAAGGTATGTACAGGTATCCAAGGTAATCAATCAATCAGCTGTCAGGGTCCCCGAATGAATGAAAAGGAAAAAAAGGTAAACCTTGTCTAGACTCACCTTTGGAAGTAATGAAAAAGATATAACCCCAGGGCAAATATGTTCATCGGATTATTCAATTTTGGACAAGGCGAGAAGTATATTAATAACAATGGCATGAAAAACGACGGTAACTCCTGAACAACCCATGCAAATTTCACCGGTACACTAAATCCCCATCCAGGTCTTTGGTAACGTCCGTACGGTGCTGTGACTGTCTGGAGGGATATCAAGACACAAGCCGCCCAAAATAAGAATAAATACACTATATAACGCATTAACTGTTCCTCCTCATCAAGACTAAACATCGTAAAGATGTTTTTGATCACCTCGAACGCCATGCCTCGCAGAATGTGTACAGTTTACAACCCGACCAACAAACGGTTGTATGAACTCTAACCTCGTCTTGTGTTGCTTTTATGTAAGGCTACACTGTGACTTCAACGGCCCAATGAGATTCAACGCACCGCCCACAGTTGAATGGGAGTCGACTCGTGAGCGAGGAGGTGAACTGACTGTCTAGACTTGGGGCGAAATTTTGATCGATCGCAAAGTGCAACTGAAATCAAAGAAAATAAGCTACAGATCAGAATCCAATCAAATAGATATAGACCGGGTCTACCTACTTTTAAATGTAAAAGACAACTGACATTGCTGCTGATGATAACGATGCTGATGATGTTAGTGGGGTCTGGTGATTATAGTAATAACAATGATAAATTAATGTATTGTTACAAGACCACCCTTTCTTTTCTTTGTAATGAAAGTGAAGTAGCTCTGACGATGACACTTATTATACAAATTCTTTCTCTTTCTTTATCAATAACCCCTTTAGTACCTTTCGGTGTAAGGTATGATACACAAACTTTCACCATTGATCCCTATTCAGTGGACATCCTCTTTGCCTCTGCAAGCCTAGATCCTCTCTTTTTGATTATTTCTAAAACTGCATCCTGCCACATTTTCTTTGGCCGCCCTCTACGTAATTTTGTTGTTGTTGTTTACATTCTAGTATTTGTTTAGGAATTCTGTTATCTTTCATTCTGTTTATGTGTCCAAACCATCTTAATTGATTTTTATCTATTTTCGTTTCCAAACTTCCAGTTTTTACTTCTTCTCTAATCCTAGTCTTTCTAATTTTATCTCGCTTTGTTTTGCTTATTGATCTTCTCGGGAATTTCATTTCTTTTGTCTGTAGTTTGCTTTTATCTCTGCCGTCTAGTGTCCATGATTCACTTCCACATATCAAAGTTGGGCAATAAATTGAGTTAAAAATTGACATTTATGTTTTGGAAGTTAGCTCTTTCTTACCAATAAAAGAATTTCCAAGTTGGCTATACACCTTGGTTGCTTTGCTGATTCTCTGATTTTTTTTCTTTCAGACTACCATTTGACTTGATCATTACTCCTGGTATTTATAGCTGTCAATCTGTTCCAATACCTCTCCTTCAAGTTTAATTTGATGTTTATTTGGTTCTCTGCCAATTAGCATAGTCTTTGTTTACTTTGTATTTATTTTCAGACCGCTTTTATGTAATTCCCTGTTGAGTATATTTAGGTTGTGCTGTAGATCTTGTTGAGTTTTTCCAAATATCACAAAGTCATCTGCTAACATTATTAGCTGAACTGGTTTTAGTTTCCACATTTTCAATACAGCTTATCTAAAAATGATTAACAGTCGAGATTACCTCGAATCCCTGGCGATTCGATGAAGGGAGCCTCTGCTTGTCACCCGAGGACGCGTGGCGTGATCAACAAACCCATTAAATTCCAAACTGATAAAGCACTTTAACCTCTTTAACAAGGTCACTACACCTTATGTGGCAAAATCTGCTCAAGCTTTCTTATCCTGAATTTTGTTTCTGTAAACTAGATATATTGAACTACCTAAAAAAATGGTATAATCCAATTTCATGAAAAAATAATTTTGACTGCCCGCCAGTTTTCAACCATTAATTACTGCCCTTAATGGTTGAGAATAAAGGATTATAATATGCACACGTATAACCAATCGTAGTTGTTTTTTTGTTTTTTGTTGTTGTTGTTTTGGAGCAAGGGGTTGGAGGGGGGGGGGGGGGCACCTTATAATGTCATTATTATCGTCTTTCTTTCTTTCTTTATCATGTCCTGGTTTACCCTTCGGTGCCATGTATCATTCATTGTTGTTTTCATTGTTGTAAGATCACAAGTGTCAAGCTTTCCACTATTTGATCAGGGAGTATGAAAATGTCCTCCTATGACGTCAAACATATCCAGTACCAAACACAGCTAAGATGTTTTCCTTGATTGATTGAATGATTGGTTGGTTGATATGTGGACTGTTGTTAGTGAGGATTTTTGTATGTTTGTTACTATGATCTCTTGTCACTCGGATTTCCCCTCACACCTTCTAGATTATGGTCCTGTTGACACAGTAAAATGTCGCGTTTAGTGCTGTTTAATCAACGTGTTATACGATTGGATATCTTCCGCGATAATTTATTGCAGCAGAGCAAAATCTTTGCTGTTGTTGCAATGCCAAGACAAAGTAGAAGGCGTGTACACTGTACACCAGCAGAAAAGCTAAGGATAAGTGCCCGTGTCGTTCTATTCAAATCTTGTTTTCATCTGTTGACAGTTGACAGTGCGTAGGCCCACTTGTAACACATCGAAGGAAATGTAAACGTATTAAATTGATAAATAATCCAAAAAGGTACCAGGGAGAAGAAAAGAAAGTTCTTTCTTTCTTTCTTTATCAATTCCTGTTGTACCTTTTCAATGTCAGGTTGGAAAAAGAAAGTTAAGACAACAAATTGCAGTGGAGATCAAAAAAATGTTGATGACAGTTACAAGAAGCGAGACTATATTAGAGTTGGTGGAAACAACACAAAGATATAACATAAAATTATCATTCTTTCTTTCTTATCAAGTTCCCTTTTACTATTACAATGCAGGGCCAGCACTATGAGGCTGGAATTCTCTGGATCAAGATATTAAGCCAAGCAGGTGATCAACCCCTGTGAGTATAATATTATCATGATATACTCAAAATGTTTTCAACTGATTTAATATGAAGTTTCAAAAACAAGATCCACCAATTCAAGTACCTATGCAAAAACAATGTTAATGTGTCACCAACAGCAAGATGGGGGGTCCCAGTGGCGCAGAGGTACGATTCTCGCCACAGAAGCGAAAGGTACCGGGTTCGATTCCCGGCAGCGACAGGTATTTTTCTCCTTGAAATTTGGTGAGAAACCTATATGCCACTCCCCTGATCCTATCCAGGTAGGTGGGATCAAAAGAACCTAGTCCTATCGCATCGGAGACGTCCGATAACTCGGAGGTCCCGGGTGCATGTTGCGCACGTTAAAGAAACCTTGGCAGTTGGAAATCTTGATCCACAGAAATCCAGCCTCATAGTGCTGGCCCTACACTGTAATGGTAACAGAGAATTGGATAAGAAAGAAAAAAAGACTTTTCAAAACAGAATGTCTCGCGCTGATATGACATTTCTGTGTCGAAAGCACCTTAACAGATCCGCTACAGAAATCGAACAAAAGACTCGACTTTATGACTAAATCGACGTCTTGCAACTCCCCTGTGTAATTGGAGATCAGATGAGCCTTCTAAAATTATATTCCATTAGGTAATATATTTTTTTTATTTTCGTCGTTGCTAAGGACAAACACCGAGACAAACGTCTTGATACAGGCATCAGATTGTATTGTTATCCGACCTCCATATCCTCCATAACCTCCAACGTGTCCTTCAATTAAATGCGCCTGTACCTGGTCCAATAATTGAATACGACAAGGGGGAGGGTTGGGGTGGGGGCTGGGCGTCGATGATGGCGACAGATAACCAACGTACTCAATAACCACTTTTTTCTGTGATGGTGGTGGTGATAATGGTTGTGGTGTGTATGTGTGTGTTGGTGTGTGTGTGTGTGTGTGTGTGTGTGTTTGTGTGTGTTATAATTATTATATATGTATGTGTGAGTTTGTGTGTTTATAATATGTGCTTCCGGTGACATAATATTATTTGATTACTTCAGGGTTCTGTTCATGAAGAGCTGTAGTGTTCGGAACTTGAAGTGCAGTGGAAAATGGCGTTAAACTTCAAACTCTATAAACTTTTTTAAAAATTAAGCCCCCGTTCATATTAGCAGGATGTGGGAAATTCTGGTCGAATCCAGCTTTTGGAAACGACAGAACTTCGTGTGGGTGTCTGGGCGCGCGGAGGGAAAAGGGGGGTGGGGGAGGCACTCTTGAATAAACAATGGTGTCCATTAGAGGTGCTTCACAAGTCAAGCGCCTTTATTTCAAATGGGATACGTCTTTGGATTATATAATGATTGTCATTTATTGAATAAGCAAGTCCTAGCTACATGATTTTTGCGGCATTTATAAGCCATTTTTCCCTTTACGGTTTGTTTTTTTAATTTGATTTTTTTTTCACATTTTCTTATAGGGCCCAATTCGTGGTAACAAACGTTTTAAAATGCGCGCAGAAAATTGATACTTTATTTCATCAAAGGTCACTGTGGATCATAGCAGATACTATTAGGCCTACAATTTTTTTGCGCTACTTGCAAGAATAACAAAAAGAGAAAGATATTAAGATTTAGATGTCATGAAAACTAAATATTAAAAAAGTAGCACCCACACTTTATGTTCAACGAAACATGAGTTTAGCCACTCGACGACGCACCGAAACGGGTTGATCAAAGGACGAGGTTTATTTCACACCTATTTACTACTACATGGCTAGAGAACTCCCTTTCTTTCTTTGTTTGGGGAGAGAAAGAGAGTTCAGCAAGGCATGCTCTTTTGTGTGCTCCCGGATTTATTGAGTTCGCCTTTCGTCAAGCAAGGTCTGAGACTCAATTTTCATGTGAAAGGACGACGACGACGGCCACACGCATGCTCTACGGTGGCATCTGATTGGTCGGTGTGAAATGGCAGAGCTCTGAGAATTATTTGCTTTCCAACCTGATATATTTGTTCATACTTTATTGTATCCCCCCCTATCCGCCCCAACTGTGACAACAAATAGGCCTACCCGCCATTTGCTTACCAGCTAATTCCCCCTCTATTTTTGACGTCAGCTTGTTGAATTAATTTGTGGAAGCGAATACAGTAGCAACGATAAGGCTACCCATCGACAGCCATTTTTGAAAAACGGA
>JARBEQ010260474.1:210-10502 GCA_030265355.1 Tritonia tetraquetra
CCTGGTCAGCTTTCTCATAGCTAAGGGGTTTATCATCAAGTCAACAGAAACTATGGTTTTGGCCAAAACCTGGTCAGCTTTCTCATAGCTAAGGGGTTTATCATCAAGTCAGCAGAAACTATGGTTATGGCCAAAACCTGGTCAGCTTTCTCATAGCTAAGGGGTTTATCATCAAGTCAACAGAAACTATGGTTTTGGCCAAAACCTGGTCAGTTTCTCTGGACCTTTCAGAGTTTTCTAGGCTCTGCCCTGGAGATTCACGTGGAATCTTCTCAAGTTCTGTTGAACCGCCTTTGATATGACCTTTATGTCTTAAAAAGGGCATTAAACTTCAATTTTTAGAACTTTAACAATACAAAACAAATGAATGATATGTTTTTTCCCCACAGGTAAATGATTTTGAGTGTGTGTGCAAGCCTGGCTTTGAAGGGAGACACTGCGAGACAGACACAGACGACTGCCAGACCACACCGTGTAAGAACGGAGCCAAGTGTACCGACCAGGTCAACGGGTTTCTCTGTGAATGTTCCACAGGATACAATGGTAAGAGGGAAAAAACGTCCGTACCTTTTATGACCCAGTAAGGTCACTCTAAAGGCGTTTCAACAAGGCTTGAAGATTCCATGTGAATCTCCAGGGCAGAGCCATGAAAACGTTGAATGGTGCATAGCTTGAAGATACCTTGAGAATCTCCGGGGCAGAGCCATGATAACTTTGAACGATACATATCTTGAAGATACCTCGGGAATCTCCAGGGCAGAGCCATGAAAACTCTGAACGATACACAGAACTAAAATCTTGCACAGATGGGATTTTTACCCCTGAACCTCGACATCCACAGGGAAGTGTGCAAGGACCATTGTGTTCCCTCTAAGCTGTGCAGGCGCGCGCATTCATGGCACAGGCATTCATGGTGCAGCAGTTATGTCACTTTCCTTTGATATGGCCTTTCCAGACCTGCAAAGTCCTGTTTTTTAAAGGAATTTTCCTGTATTTTAGTCATTTTAAAACGTCAAATTTCCTTTTTTTGGACTATTTTTGTTGGATCTCCTGGTTTTTTTGCTATTTTTGTTGGATCATCCTGGTTTTTCACCCTTTTTGTCTTCCTTCTGTCTATTATGTCCTGTTTTTACTCAGGTTGTTGTTGGTAAGCTTGCCTTTCTGTCTATTATGTCGTGTCTCTACTCAGGTTGTTGTTGGTAGGCTTGCCTTTCTGTGGATGTGAAACTTTTTACTTGATGAAATTGTTGTTGTATCTCCTCCCAGGCACCACCTGCAGCACCAACATCAACGACTGCCTTCCCAACCCGTGTGTCAATGGCGGCGACTGCTACGACGGTGTCAACGACTTCTCCTGCCACTGTCCCGACGCGTGGATGGGAAAAACGTGCGACCAACAGTACAACGCGTGTTCCTTCCAGCCGTGTAAAAACGGGGGCAACTGCACCACCTTGCTGTCGTTGAGGGAGTACTCGTGTAACTGTGTCATCGGCTTCAGGGGCAAAGATTGCGAGGAGAACATCGACGACTGTCAGGCCAACAGCTGTCGGAGTTTTGAAAAGTGTTACGACGGGATTAACTCCTTCACCTGTGGCTGTCCTATTGGTGAGTCGTGAACACGACAAAGGAAGTATATTGTCTTTAGAATAAGTTTTTGGCCGGCCTCATTTTCCCGAACACTCATCTACTCCACCTGTGCCCCTATTCCAAGAAGTGTAGCGTACACCACGGCTATTTTTTATGGTGGCACTAACATTTCGCATGCAGAGTCACTTGTTTCGTGTCCCTGAACCCTAAAAATGGACCATACTCCGAGTGAAAAAAAGGAAATAAGACCTGTTTTGGCATGACTGCGCATGCGTACGCTAACTAAGTGTTCAGGAAAATAGTCACTTCGTAAGTTTTTTTAAACAGGATGTCTGTCCAGCCCTTGAATTCGGGGGATCCCCTGAAAAGCCCTGGAATTTGGTAAGATACTAAAGATTTGCCCGGAGTGGTAGAAGCTCCCAGTTTTTACCAATAGCTGAGGGGGTACCCACAAGGGCTACAGTGATTTGTTTATTGGCCTGTCTTTGATTGATACTGATCAGTGTATTGCTCATGGTGCCAGTAAAGAGTTGTGGACACAGTGGGCTGATCACCTGCTTGTCAAAACTCTGATCTCTCAGAACTCTCAGATCCACACATGGCGGGCTTGAACCTGGTACTCTGCATTCAAAATTGGTTGACTTAACCACTGAGCTAGGGAGGATGAGGTTGAGGATGACGATGATGATGAAAAAAGGTGAGGATTGTGTTGATGATAATGATATATTATTCAATGTTATGATGTTCGATTGACTTGTTTCAATGTTTTATTTTGCGTTGACTGTTGGTATAAAAAAAATTTCAGGCTGGTCCGGAGTCAATTGCACGCAAGAAATAAACGAGTGTGATGCCGATCCTTGTTTGAACGGGGGAGAGTGCCACGACGGCAGGGGAGAGTACAATTGTACCTGTAAACAACAAGTCATCGACCTCACCAAGTAAGGGATTGTGCTATCAGGGGGGGTTCGTATGGCCTCCTTAATTCAAGGACTGCTTGAAAACTTTTTGAATTTTATTTGACCTTTAAAAAACTTGAATTTATTATTAGTATTATTATTATTATTATTATTATTATTATTATTATTATTATTATTATTATTATTATTATCATCATTATAATTATTATTATTATTATTATCAGTATTATTAATATTATTATCATTAGTATTATTGTTATAATTATTAATATTATTATTACTATTATTATTTTTATTATTATTATGATTAAATTATTATATGCGGACTCTCTGTGGATATTGACCTTTTTACTCTCCGCTCAGATACATTGGTGCCAAAGGGTTGTTTGTGACTGGTTATAACGGGTCTAACTGTGAAATCGATATCAACGAGTGTGGCTACACGGATCCTCCCATCTGTCAGAACGATGCCAAATGTTTCAACGACCCTCCAGGCTCGTTCACGTGTTACTGCAAGGCTGTGGCGGAGGACGGATCACTCAATGTTGGTAAGTGGACATGGGAATGATTTGGAGGGGAGCAGGCACCAGAGAATGATCAATCAAGGTCGGAGAATATTATGAGTGTGAGAAAAACACAGAAAAATAGCATTAGAAAGAAAAGTGGAAAAGACAACGGTGGGATTCGAACCCACACCAGGGCGTAAGACAACACCGCCTAGCCGGAGACCGAGGCCACGCTCTAACCAACTGAGCTAATTAGCCACCAGGGTCCTACCTTAAGTGGACATGGGAATTTATGACAGGGTTCCCAGTGGCTCAGAGGTATGGTTCTAGCCTTTGAAGTTAAAGTTATTGGGTTTGAATCTTACTTGCAACAGCGGTAATACTTCGTGAGCAGGCAGAAGGTACTGGGTTCAAATCCTGGCGGAGACGGGATTGTTTTCTGTTGAATTTTTCTCTAGTTGTAATGGCTCTGACCCCATGCATTCCATTTGGAATCAAATCTTATGGGAGATATACCATATCATCCTGCCTTTGATATGACCTTAGATGTGTTGCCAGAGTGTAAAACTGACCACTTTAAACTTTGTTTAGTATGAGAGGGGTCGGGGGTGTGTGTTCCTGTAGGTGTGGGCACTGTGTACACCATATTTTCTAGGGATTCTTCTATTTTTTCTTCTTATTCAGGTATTATTTACCTTACACCGAAAGTTACTAAAAAGGTTATTGATCAAGAAGAAAGATTATTGTACGTACGTGCATAGTTGTGGTTTGTAGAGCAAGTGTTCTACAGATTCCATTGGAGGCTTATATTTCATGATGTACATATGTGCATATTTATGGTTTGTAGACGAAGTGTTCTATGGATTCTGTCGGAGGCTTGTGTTACATAATGTACATATGTGCATATTCATAGTTTGTAGACCAAGTGTTCTACAGATTCCATTGGAGGCTTGTGTTTCATAATGTACATATGTGCATATTCATGGTTTGTAGACGAAGTGTTCTATGGATTCTGTCGGAGGCTTGTGTGACATAAAGGTTTCATAATCTATGTGCTGCATATACGCATATTTATGGCTAAAAGCATTTTCCTCTTCTCCTACTACTACCCCAGGCAAGCTGTGTGAAGTCCAGAAGACCTACTGCGACCTGGCTACAGAGGGCTGTGCTAACGGGGGTACCTGCATAGAGCTGTCCCAGAGCGCCACCTGTGTCTGTGCCCCAGGATTTACTGGTACGTCACTCCCTGTTTTATTCTAGTGTTGGGCTTTGCTCGTTTATTTGTGTCGATAAAAGTATCAAATTTCCTCAAATCCCCACCAAAACACGACTAAACACAGAACCGGAATCTCTTTCGATCAGAGACTTTTAGACAAGCAGGTGATGAGCCCACTGTGTAGCAGAGTAAAGGTCACAAAAAAACGAACAACCAGAACACGGTGTTCCCCTGTGGTCACTCATCCAAATACGCACCACGACTGCCATTGCTTGGCTTTGCTGATTGGTGTCTCTGATCCTTTAGTGCAAAGTAACTATATCCTTAAGAGCCTTTAAGGCTCATAGGGCCGGAGCTTAACCTGATTTCGGTAGCGTGAAGCAGACAAATGACAATTTGTCACTTTCTGGATAGGACCCTGGTATATCGCAGCATACTTTCCCCAAGACTTGTTTGAGAATTGGTACCCATTTCTACAGCTGGGTCGAGTGAGGCAAATGGAGTAAGATTTCTTGCCCAAGGAAGAAACGAAGTGCCTGAAGCCGGACTCGAACGCACGACCCTCGCCATGGAAGTCTGCAGTCTAGACCATTCGGCCACCTCGCCTCCAAAAGGGTTGTTAATCTGATAACTTTTAAACCGTTTTCTCTCTCCCTTTTTTGGTCAACAGGCTCATTTTGTAAGGTGGACATTGACGAATGCGAGTCGTCGCCGTGCATGAACGGAGGGACGTGTAGTGACCGTGTCAATGATTTTGAGTGTGCGTGTGTGGAGGGATTCACGGGTCACCAGTGTGAGCACAATATCGACGACTGTCAGCTGGACCCGTGTCAGAATGGAGGGGTTTGTCATGATCAAATCAATAGGTAATTACCTCTTTTCCCTTTTTCTTTGTTTTGTTATCTTGTTGGTGTTGGTGTTCTTATTCTTATTCTTATTCTTGTTCTTGTTCTTGCTTTTGTTCTCCTCCTCCTCCTCCTCCTCCTCCTCCTCTTCCATTCTCTCTGATGATTAGTTTAATCTTGAGTTTGGTGATGAAATCCTCACTCCTGTTTAGACATTCAGATTCTCCTAAAACCTGTTTTTGTTGATTATCATCATCTTCTGAAGGCCAATAACTTTTCCTGTCTTCTGATGTTTGCTATGTAAGTGGTCAACGTTTGAGCTCAGTGGTTCAAATGTTATGTTGCCTTTGTATTGATATCGAAATGTTTGCTATGTAAGTGGTCAACGTTTGAGCTCAGTAGTTCAAATGTTATGTTGCCTTTGTATTGATATCCAAATGTTTGCTATGTAAGTGGTCAACGTCTGAGCTCAGTAGTTCAAATGTTATGTTGCCTTTGTATTGATATCCAAATGTTTTTGCTGTGTAAAAGGGACACCGGTGGTCAGCGTTTGAGCATGCCAATAACCGTCCTGTGCTGTTGTTCTTGTTCTTGTGATTCTACAGACTCTCGGCTCGATGCTTTGCCCCGGCCACCAGTTTTAACGCCACCCAGTTGGCCTTGTTTTCTTCCTCCCCTCCCATCTCTTGGTATCTTTGTGTGATGATTTTTTTTTTTAATGCACTGTTAAAATTTTGAGGTGCAATTTACCTGTTGTAGTGATGATGGTTGTATTAATCCATTAATTGTTTTGTCATCCAAACCACATTACACCTCTGGATCAGGTAGATAAGGCCAGCAGGTGATCAGCCCACTGTTCCACCGAACCTTGAATGGCACAATGAGCGTCGCATTTTTAGGTGTTGCCCAAGTTTTGGCCATAACAATATTTTCTGTTGCCTTGGTGGTAAACCCCTCAGCTATAAGAAAACTAAAGAGTTAACTGAGTTGCCAAAGGCATGAAACTAACAACTGTAGGGTTTTGATATAACAGGTTGCTATGACAGGCACGGTTTGTGTTTGGTGTGTAAATAGTGTCAATCAAATGCTTGTTTGTTTGTTTGTTTGATCGAACCACATTAATACCGCACAAAGCAGTGTTGGGACCAACCCCAATCAAATGCACGATGATGGTAACACCACTGTGATGTACACGTGTACGATGATGATAACACCACTGTGATGTACACACGTGTACATTGTATTTGACTTGACGTCTTCTTCTCACCTATAACACTAACAATGTCGTTGAGAGTGGAGATGGTGTTCTAAGTTCTAATGTCCTCCTTAAGAGCCTTTGAGGCTCGTAGAGCCCTGAGCTTAAACTAGTTTCGGTATCGTGAATTGGACAAGTAACAATTTGTCACTTTTTGGATAGGATGCTGGTCCCCTCACGTACACAGTGATGGATTTGCCACAATACAGCGCCCTGTGAGCAAGGGCGATTTTGATTGTAGAAGTGATGTTTTTCATGATGTAAATGTATATTTATCACAGTGGGTTGATCACCTGCTTGGCTTAATACCTAGATCCAGAGAAATCCAGCCCTGTGTTGCTGGCCCTACACTGTAATGGTAAAAGGGAACTGGATAAGAAAGAAAGAAATGTACATTTGAATGAGGTTGGCTGCAAAATGCTATATCCACCAAAACCTACAATTTCTAGTTACCTAGCTCAACAGCTTTTTATATACAGCTGTAAGCATTTTAGGAGATGAAACACTTTTAGACGCTGCTAAAATCTATATCGAAATCATTATTTTTCTATCATTCCTTGGTACATTCTTTGATATTCTTTTTCCACATTTTTGCAATTTGCTCAAAACAAGGAATTTAGATATGTGAAAAAAAAGAAAAAAGAAGAGATATTTGCTCTTGTATTTTTATGATCCAACAGTGACAGTAGAACTCTATTAGGTTTGCCTGCTGACTAAAAGAGAAAAAAAAAGAAAGAGAGGACAGCAGACAGAGTGTGAGAGAGACACATAGAGGTAGACAGAGAGAGACAGGGACAGAAAGGGAGAGACAGAGACACAAAGAGGAAGAGAAAGGAGAGATGGGGAGAGAGAGGGAAAGACAGAAAGAAAGAGAGAGAGAGAGAGAGAGAAGGAGTGTAGGAGAGACACAGAGAGGTAGACAGGGACAGAAAGGGAGAGAGAAACGAGAGTCAAAGAGAGAGAGAGGGAGAGAGAAACGAGAGATAGGAAGAGGGAGAGACAGGGACAGAAAGGGAGAGAGAAACAGAGAGTCAAAGAGAGAAGAGAGAAAGTGAAAGAGAGGAAGAGGGAGATACAGAGAGAGACAGAGGAAGAGAGACAGAGACAGAGAGAGAGATGTAAATAAAGAGAGAGAGAGAAAGAGAGGAAGAGGGACTGAGAGAGGGAGACCTATGATGATATTTTACTGTGTGTAAACCATCCTGCTCTTGTTTTCTGTTCCAGTTTTTTCTGTAACTGTTCGGACACCGGGTTCGAAGGTGACGAATGCACAATCAACATTAACGACTGCAACACGACCCCTCAGCCCTGCAAACATGGAGGATCTTGTGAGGACGGAATCAAAGTAAATGTCTTTTTGAATTTTAATGAGCTCTAAACTTCTCACTTCTTACATTAACAACGCGAATATCATTCTTTTATTTACAGTGATGTTATGATATGTTATGTGGATTTGCAGTGTCGGACATATTTACAAGGCCTATTGCGTCTACATTATTTGAACTTGAGCTTGAACTTAACACTTCGCATTCTATTCTACCCATTTATTTGTTTGTTTGATCGAACCCCATTAATACCACGGTGCAGTGTTGGGGCCACCCCTATCTTCAGCCATGAAAGGCACACGAGATAACTGCCATTAATGCAGGTATGACTGAACACAGATCTTTGGATCAGAGAGTTTCAGGCAAGCAGGTGATCAGCCCACTGTGTCCACAACTCTTTACTGGCACCATGAGCAATACACAGATCAGTATTAATCAAAGACGGGCCAATAAACAAATTACTGTAGCCCTTGTGTGTACTCCCTCAGCTATTGATAGAAACTGGGAGGTTCTACTACTCTACACATTCATTCTACTGTTAAGGACAATCAGTCCGAAGCTGTATCTATCATTCTCTATATCACCTTTCATACATGTTCCATTTGGTCATGATGATCAGACAAACATCGAGAGACTCATCTATAAAATTAGTATTAGATAGATGGTTGATATGATGTCCGCACTTTTCTCTTTGTCCTCGCAGGAATACAAATGTAACTATTTGCCTGGGTACAATGTCCGCACTTTTCTCTTTGTCCTCACAGGAATACAAATGTAACTGTTTGCCTGGGTACACCGGTCCCGAGTGTGAGGTGGACATTCCGGAATGCGCAGCCAATCCGTGTTTTAACGGGAGCCTGTGTCTGGAGTATTCCAACGAGACCCTGTACGTCAACGACTCACGCTTCCAAAACTTCACGCACGAGAAGGCCGCTGGTTATTTGTGTGAATGCAATTCTGGCCTGAAGGGTAAGAAGGAGTTTTGTTTCTCCAACAGTTGCTATTTTAGGTTATTGAGTTACGTGCCTTACCCAAGGGCACAGCGCCCGAGTGGTCACCCGTCCAGACGCTGATCACTTTCAATGTACCTTGACCATGCTGACCGGTTCAGCATGTTAAGCATTCGACCACCTCTTGGTAAATTTCGAGGAATACAAAAAAGAATCAGCTTGTAAACTATCAAGTCTCATTTATTGATTCTAATCTTGCCAAATCATTTCAAAGCTTCTCCACTTGTCCTGTAGCACAGTGGATTAGTCACTTACCTCTAGATGCGGAGGTTTTGGGTTTGAATCCCATTTTGTGCAGGTATTTCCTCTGGACCTTTCAGAGTTTTCATGGCTCTGCCCTGGAGATTCACAAAGGATTCCTCAAGTTTTGTTGGAACCCTCCTCCTTGATATAACCTTTCTGTTTTGAAGAGGGTAAGAAGCTAACAAGGGGCCGTCCCTTGCTCAGTGGTCAAGCCACTAGACTTTGGACGCAGAGGACCGGGGTTCAAGTCCCGCCTGGTGCAGATTTTTTTCTCTGGACCTTTCAGAGTTTTCAAGGCTCTGCCCTGGAGATTCACGTGGAATCTTCTCAAGTTCTGTTGAAACGCCTTTGATATGACCTTTATTTAAAAAGGGCGTTGAACTTCAAACTTTAGTAGAACTTTTTTTTTTAGAAGCTAATAACATAAAAACTAGTCTTGTTTACTTGTTTGTTTGCTTGATCAAACCCCATTTTTACAGCAGAGCAGTGTTTTGGGCCAACCCATTTTCAGGCATAACAGGTACACAAAATACCCGACATAAATGCAGGCAACTCGACCACCAAGCATTGCTGAATACAGGGCTGGAAATTGCTGTGGATCCAAGAATTTCAGACCAGCAGGTGATCATCCCACTTGTTGATTTGTACCTGCTAGATTGACTGTTTAACCATTTTATTTTTTTGGTAAAATTTTCGTTCTTTTTCCCTTACCGTTCCCTCGGTGTCCCATCTATCAGGAGTGAATTGTACCGAAGACGTAAACGAATGTGACCCTGACCCTTGCAAGAACGGAGCCGCCTGTCTGAACTTGTTCAACAAGTTTGAATGCCGATGTGCTCCTGGATACCATGGCGACACGTGTCAGACCGAAATCGACGAATGCCGAGAACTCAACCCGTGTAAAAACGGAGGCCGTTGTACGGATTTGGTGGCGGACTATAACTGTTCGTGTCCCGTACCGGTCATAGCGCAACGTAATTACGACGGCAAAAACTGTAGCACGTACCTACGAGGCTGTGACAACGATAATCGTTGCGGTCGTAATGGCGACTGTCTTCCTGAACTGGTCGACGAGAAGCTGGACACGCACACCTTCTATTGCGTCTGCCACACAGGTTATACAGGTATGTCACCACAGGTAGAGGGTCCAGACTGACCTACCAACTTCTCTGTTTTTTAAGTGGGATTTTCACTGTTTTTATTGAATAATCTTGAGTTTTTTCTTCACTAGATCTATATTTGTTCTTCTTTCTCTCGATTTTTTTCTGTAGTCTTTTCCTGATTTTAGTTTGGTTAGGGGTGGGTCAGCCTGTTTGAGATCTGTACAGGTATGATGGTTAGGGGTTGGTCAGCCTGTTTGAGATCTGTACAGGTATGATGGTTAGGGG
>JARBEQ010260485.1:0-10501 GCA_030265355.1 Tritonia tetraquetra
TAATAATAATAATAATAATAATAATAATAATAATAATAATAATAATAATAATAATAATAATAATAATGATGATAATGTAAATAATAATACTCCCTACTGATTCTAATCTGATTCTCTAAACAAAAATGTAAACAAAATGAACTGTCACAATTTGATTGACACGAAACATGTACATGTTGAATTATGGCAAACTTTCTTAATATGATAATCTGATGACAAAAATAAACCTTCAACATTCAATTATTGTGAGCATTAGACAGTCGTCCGGAGCCGAGCAGCAATCCCACCAACCTCCTCACCCATTCTAAAACTTGGAAAATCAAATAGAATGCATGATTGTTTTTATCGTGATTAATTCTAACTAAATGCTACAACTGTACACAAACAGTTAAACATAAAAATACATGACACAACTCTCCCAAGAATTTAAGAATATACTGAATAGAACCCCCCCCCCCCTTTCTATTTTTTTAAACACACAAACCATACACATAGCCTGCTAAATTGAGACAATCAACAGCTCCATACAACAAATGTGCTCATCATGGTAGCAAGTGCTATATAACTTTTAAACAATGAAATAAATTTT
This sequence comes from Tritonia tetraquetra, assembly GCA_030265355.1. Classification (NCBI taxonomy): domain Eukaryota; kingdom Metazoa; phylum Mollusca; class Gastropoda; order Nudibranchia; family Tritoniidae; genus Tritonia; species Tritonia tetraquetra. The sequence continues at coordinate 590 of JARBEQ010260485.1, forward strand.
TTTCAACAGCTGCAAATGTTGCATGTACACATTACTGCACAGTAATACAATCCAATATGCCACTGACTGTAGTAAAATTAATGATAAACACTTTGATGATCAAACTAGGTTGAATGTAAACACTTTGATGATCAAACTAGGAATCAAATTAGGATGACTTAAAACAAGATAATCATTATTTACATCTTCTGACAATACATAAAGTTTAAAGTTGTTAGTTTTACACCCTTGGCAACATATTTTAGGTCCTATCAAAGGGGGGACCTCTGTCCATCTCAGACACGACTTGATTCCATTGGAATCATCAGGGTCATAGCTATTAAACTTGAGAAAGTTCAAAGGAAAAAATCCCAACGTCGCCACCGGGATTCAAACCCAGTACTTTCTTCTCATGACATGAGCATTGACCATTACTCCACGAGGCCCCCTTTTGACAATACATAGAAACCTCCTTAAATAACAGTGAGACAAAGATGATATAGCATTTATTCTACTCCAAATACTTTTCTGGACAAATGTAATATCAATATCGTATAATTCTCTTTTCACTCCCAAACTATTTTTTAAAAGTTGTGGTTTTTTTACCTCATATTATGTTTATAAATAACGTCTTTCCAGAAGTTTTTAAATAAAATAGTCATGATAAATAGTTCTCCTGACATCAATTTCCAAATCAGGTTTAAAAATTAGATCACCTGTTTCCCAACAGTTATTCTTTTAAGGTCAATAACAATATGACATTCTATCTTTATGTAAAATAAACAAAGATACGGTTATTTCCTGTTATTCACAAATATGATTTAACCATTTCCTATCACAGACAACAAACAATTCTTTCCATATCAGTAATCAGCATGAGATGGGCAAGAATAACTGGATGCCATTTTACACATTTACAGTTCATGTATCAACAGTTGATTTGATATTTTAAAAGTCAGATTCATTATGACAAAAATTGAAGAAACAAAAAAAACAATCAAGATTGAAAATGAGTTGTTGTTGTGGTATAGATTAGGATTTCTCTTTCCCTTCAACCCGTGCCAAGTAGATGGCGCTGGCTGTCTTGTACTGCTGCACCAGATTGGAGTGGGATCCCTGGAAGGTTTGAACCAGTGTCGATTCCCTCTGGCCACGGTAGGACGAGTTTGGACGTTTGTGACCAGCAGGGTTATCGGTGGGTACTGAAAAGCTATGGACGAGGACATGGTTCATTTTAGATGTCGGAGGGGCGGCTTGATTTACAGGGCTGTCCGTCCTTATACATTCTTCCTCTTGCAAAGCTTGTAAGCCACCAAAGCTAGAGACGGCAGTGGTAGAGTTCTGGCCATCTCTGGACTTTGACAAAGGCAGGGGTATGGGATGGCTGCATGGAAGAACCTAGAATTACACTCTTGGAAACCAAAAACTTTTAAATGCCATCATATAATCTACAAAACCCTTGAGAATAAAGATGACACTGGTTAAATGAGGCAGAATGGAATAAAAATGGGTTAAAAGTGGTTAGATGAACATGCTGAGGATAAAACCACGACATGGTGGCTGGCAGTGTCTGTATATAAAAAATTATTCAGGTCCTGAAAAAGGAGAGGGATTAATCATAAATACTGAGGCTGGAACCTGAAGGAATGAAAGACTTCGATAAATGAGGTTATCTAACATATACACGACAAATACGTGCTTGCAATAAAAAAGACCGAAAAAAGATATAGGAAGAAAAAATAGCTTTGAACTTAAGGAATGAAGGCGTGCACAATATTGACAATTACAAATTGAATAATTCCCATTTCTCCAGAACCAACGAAGCGCTGAAATCAAAACATAAAACTGCAAGACTTCATCTATTAATGGATACCATGGCATGATGCTCCAGTCAATGAATGAAACAAAACAAAAGGTAGAAAAACCAAATCTCTGTAAAGCACACACCCAAACTAAAATGTGAACTTGCAAGAAGAAAAGCCGCATTCCAAATTCCGAGTACATGCTACGTTCATTACCAATGCATACACAAGGGTGGGAAAAGCAAAACCAAACAGATGGAAATAAACCTTTTCAAAACAAAACAAAAGGAAAAATTTTCTGCAAGAAGAAAACGGCCCAGTGGTAACTCATGTACAAGCACACGCACACGCAAGCAAGTGCCTACTTCTTATCCCTCCTTGGCAGTAGTTTTTGGTGAGGCTGAAGCGGTGCCACAGCCCCAGACTCTTCAGCAGCCTTGCGTTCAAAGAAAGAACTGAGAATAGCAATCTTGGAAAAGGATGGCCTCTGGGTCTTCTTTGGCACAGCTGGTTTAGCGCCGCCCTGAGTTGTCAGTGGAGCTGATTTGACCCTTTGCGGAGGTTTCTTCGTATCACACAATAAACTCAAACTGGACACTCTGGGTGAACCGTCCGCACTTTGAGGACTGTACGTGCCACTTGAGAAGACAGAGTTATTCTCCTTTCTAAGCTCCAGCAACTGTTGCTTTCTGCGGAGACCTGCATGCCGGTCGAGGGTCATGCTGTCTGTCAAGCTCTTGACAAACTCCGGTCCCCCTGGACTAATCACAGGGTCCGGCTGTGTAACAACAGGAGGGGTGATGACTAGAAACGGGGTATTGTGCTGTTCCCGGAAGGCTTTGGGCATTGGAGCTGTTTTTGTCTTCTTCATTTCCTGCTTTTTGCTGCAAGTTGGAAATAATCAGGAGAAGCAATTTTTTCAGTGTCACCCTTTTTTTAAAAAAAAGCAATTTATAATATTACAAGTTCTCACTAGGCATAGCTGCCAACCATTACGATAAAATCATACTTAGTACGATTTGACCCTCTGGAGAAACAGAGATTTTTCAACAAAATGAACGCGTGGAAAAACATTTGTAATCGATTCATAAGCGGAACTCTTCTTTAGAAATGTAACGCAAGTCAATAGCTCTGTAGCCGAAAGTAATCAAGCAACTTCTTTTTCAAAGCCATCTATTGTTAGGGAATGCAAACACGTCACAGCGATCTGATTTTGAATCTGAGCATCTTAATACAAACTTTTTCGATATTCTGCATCACCCTGAAATCGATAATAAAACTTAAAAGGCGAGCCCATTTCATCCTTTGATTGCCTACATGGTAAGCAATCAAAGTATGAAGTTACAGCTCCTGATTCAAATTGTGAATGTAAACGTGTGGTTTAGTCAAGTGAGAGAAAATAAAACTGATATTAGAGAATCCCTAATATGTCAGATACACTGGCTGGTCTTCTAATAACTAAATCACACTCTACTACTCCTTGCTATGAAAGTGAATTTACCCTGGACTTCTTGAAGAGGGAAAAGACTGCTGCAAAAGCAGCTGTGAAGCCACAATAACCTAGGCCCTTCTTCAATTATGAGTGATAAAAGGCATTATGCTGTAAACAAGCATCTTGGAAGTAAGCTGCGGTGGTGTATTGTATTTTAAACTTCAAACAGGTTGAAGAAAAAAGGTAGACAGTATTCACTAGCAGGCTAAATATGACGTTGATGATGGGTCTCAGTGACAGACTTCGTATGGGAGTTTTTTGCTTTCTGAAAAGTTGGCAGCTATGGACTAGCCTGTACGTTATCCCAGTTTCCTAAAAAGCTGATACTAAAATGCATTTGAGACAGTAATTGCGGAAATCATATATCATAGCTACGAAAGAGATTTAAACACTTTCTACAAACAAATATCATCAAAAGCCTTACGATGGAGTCAAGTGTTATAAAATTCCATACACACCCAGACAGTTGACATGTGTATACCACACAACAAGTCTTGAAATGTTAAGGAGGACAGCGACAACATTTTTAAAACCATGTAAACCTAAAACACGACTGCACAATAAACCACGCACTTCAACACCGAAAACAATGTTTTCAACAGTACCTGTATTCTAATCTTTATCAGGAATTGCAGAAAACTCAAAACAAAAAGGTCTCTAGTTATGATGACGAGAGAGTAATAATTACTGACATTATGGAATAGGTAGGAGGAAGGAAAGCAAGAACAGACTTTGTCCTTCATATATATATATATATAGAGAGAGAGAGAAAACTACCTTACAATCCATTTTAAAATACAAAGGTGTAGCATAGCCGCAGAGATAAATATAAATTAATAAGAAGGCACTGTGTGTCCGTGTTTGGATTAGGCACCAGATATTTGGTCTGCATAGATGGGAAATTCTTTGCAAGAAAAGGAAAAACTCTATAGAGTCAACTCTATATCCAGTGAATTACACAACTGTCCACATTAAAGACATATTTTGAAGGCGACAAATGTTTTTTAACAAAGAAGCAACTTACATAGAAAGGCAACATCTAATAACATTCTGATTACAGAGATAATTTTCTTTGGCCAAACCAGACCATCTTGCAGGCCGTACAAACGTCCCATTCCAAACTATCGGATAACATTCAAAGCAATAAAGAGTATGATCTATAATAATATCCCTAGAGCAAATCCCATGCAATAAACATCTCCCCCCGTAGACCAAGGAACACTGTTGAATAATTTTACACAAAATACCCATGAAAAGTTGACAGCAATCCTTTTGACTACAATTTAACAAATTTAGATTGACAAACACCAATTGACACCTTATATAATTGACTGCTATAGATCTACTAATTACCGAGTCCAGTCTCTGCTATGATATCAGATATTACCGTGAAATACATACACCAGGCTTATTATGACATTTCAAAATTAATTTCAATAACATATAGTGGCAATGACAAAAGAAAAAAAGATGAACAGTTAATATCAAATTCCCATGGTCATCCATGCTGTAAAAAACTATACGAATCCTGACCGCATTCTCAATTGCAAGAATTTTATTTTTGGGGGGCATATCAGTGATTTGTCCCTTCTGACTTCACCTTCAGTACAGGTGAATAATCAGGTGCCAGCAAATAAAAAGCTGGACCCTGTTGTGAGGTTGACATAAAGTTTCTCATCCACAAATACTGTACAAGAATGGAAAAAAACAAGAAACAGAATTCTCTCATTTTGCATGGTTTCTCAAGCAAAAAATATTTTTAAGGTAAACGCTGCATCAAAAAACAACACAAGCACACACAAAGAAAATGAAAAAATGACCAAAAAAATGTCATAAAATCAACAACCTAGAAACCACCCAATGATGTAACCAAACTGCATAATCAAATGATAAAATTAATTTTTAAACAATCATCACAAAAACCAGACAGTCTAAAACGGAAGTCGGGTCAATTCAATTCCAAGAAATGTTAGAACAAATTTTGGAACTCCATGTGATGCGCAGCTTCACGAATCAAAAGATTTCAGTTGACTGAAAAGATGGGATGATTGCATCCTGAAAGTCACAACCTAGCAAGATATAAAATTCCTGACTTCGATTATGTTCTGTGGAAATAAAATTAACAAAAAAATCCTACCTAACGCCTTTACTATTATTTGGGCGCTATTTTTTTCTTAATAACAACAGAAAAGTGAACTCAGAAAACAAAATAGAATGATTGCTTAAAAAGGAAAGAATGGGGCAGATTTGAAAGAAAAAAATTGTCACATAAATAAAATATCAAATCAAATCCAGTCACGGTGAATACGATGACGTGAATAATCATAAAATCCTCTGGTGGACAAAGGAAGCAGCAAAAATTGATGACCACAGTATGAGCAACAATGAATATTGAATTGCTCAGCATCACCATTAATTTACAACTTTGAAACACATATTTACCAGCTTCTTTGCATGCGGGTTCCTTGTGTACCATCAAAGGTAATAGATAATAAAACAAACAAACTCAAGATAATCAAACACAACAGGAGAAAGGTAAAAAAAATTAAAATACAAACACTGAACATTCTGAATGTAAAAAAATAACAATTAAAAAAAAAAACAAACGTCATAAATAAGTGAATGCATTGCATAGCTGCCAACTTTCCTGAAGCCAACAATATATAAGATCATCGATCCTACAGCATAGAGAAACAGATTAGGGAGAAAGTCAACATGAGTATGTGGATAAGTACTTGGACTTTTTTTAAAATTAGAACAAGATCAAAGCTGTAGAGACAGAAGCAGAGATGCGTGTACTGGAAGACAAAGAACATTTTTTTTTCAAAAAAGGAACTCACAAAGGAAGTGAAAAGTTTTGTTACCACACTAAACAATGTAGTGTTATAAAAGGGCAACAAATATTTGTAAAAAACAGTCCTTTGGAATGAACTACTTCCATATCTAAATATAATCTTCTCAATAAAAAGTAGCTGGCAACTATGGCTCACAAATATAATCAATATGAAAAAAATAATTAATAATTTCAATAGAATAAAATGAAAATTGTGATGTGAAATAAATGTATATAAAAGTTAAGACATTTACAGACCAGCTGTAACAAGAGACAACAAATTCTAAGAGCTTTGTATAATAGGGTAAACATACAAATGACGTGAAAAGGGTCAATAATAATAATAATAATAATGGAAACAAACAATGGCATGGAAAGGGACAGAGGAATTTGAAGGACAGGATCAAAAGACATTTCTGTTAAAACTCATAGAAGGTAGGGAAAGTTACATTTAAGAAGTAAATAGAAATCAAGGAATTCTTGCAAGTCACATCTTGCAATTCAATGCAAGTCACATAGTAACCAAATATAATTTGTTCAAATTGTTTTTTTAGTAGTCAGTCGTCTATATAATTTTTCGTTTCATCAGAGTACACGGTAGTTGAATACCTCACATTTGGCTGACCAGTTTCTCAGAAACAATTGTCCATCACCATAATGTGATATGTTTCCATCATAAAAGGATGAGCTCTGAATTTAAAATGAGTCATCAGAAGATTAGTAGTCAAAACTATTAATCAAATGCATCCGATACACCTCATCTACAGTTAATATCAACTTACGACCAAATGGTAGATCTGAATGACTCACCATCATTTAGACTTTGTATGGACTACAGCAAAAATGGCTGTTTAAAGGTGCAAATCTGATTAGATATTTCCGTAACTTTCTAAGCCGCTCTCCCTAACAGAAACTGAGACTCTCCTAATTTAATAGTAAAAATGAATCATAAGAAGTGTGTCTCTACAAAACAGTGACTGCCACTGTCCACATAAGTGGAAGGAGTCTTGTCTGAAACATAACTGTCATGATGCAATGACTTTTCATCTCAATATCATTTTGTCTGACAACTCGCTATGTTTTATAATAAACCAAGACACTACATTGAGCAGTTTGCTGCGTTAAAGCAGGATATCAATAGTTAATCTGTCAATCCTGCTCATTGTGTTCACGTATGTATTTGATTCGTGGCTCATACACTCCTTTAGCAGGAAAAAGATTAGTCAATACAAAGGTTTCTTAGCTCTGATTTATGGTAAAGGATAGGAAACAAAAACAGTAGGATAGAATGATAGCTGTGAATTAAGGTTAAATCTGCTAGAAAAACAAAAGTACATGATCACTTATCGGCAGCATGCGATTGGACACTTACCGTGGCGACAGCATGAGAGGTTCAAGGTGGGGTTTGGTTCCTGATGATGACATTGTCGCAGCGGTGGGTCTATAGCTGTTGTTTGCCTGGTTATTGCTAGCTGTGGCTTCCTGTTGGTGAAGCTTGCGGAGACGACGTTCGACCAGAAGGTAGTATGTGGCAGCAACATGATCATACGCATCTTTTTCTAAAGATCTGTGACAATATATAAAATAAGTAAAATAATTATAGTATTTCCTCCTACTTTTTGTCATTTAAATTTAATTCACCTATATCTTTATCAAAGTAAAAATTTCACATGACATGCCTACGAAAATAACACACAAAACCTAATCTAGGTCAATAAATCCTGCCAACAATGAGTAGAGAATTCAGTGGGGAAATATCTTAGCACCAAATTAAGTACTGGCAAGACACATTCAATAAAACAAAAATAAAATAAATTAAAGAATGTAATTATTTAATCTTTCTTCTTTCTTTCTTATCCAGTTCCCCTTTACCATTACAGTGTAGGATTTCATCAGGCTGGATTTCTTTGGATCAAGAAATTAAGCCAAGCAGGTGATCAACCCAATAATTACTTAATCAAAAATGAAAATAAGAGGAAACAAGTTTCTAGCTAGTATGTAAATCCATTTTTTGGTGCATGATTTAACTCCACCACACCACCCATTAACAACAAGTTTGGAGGTCAAGACAAAATACAGAATTGAGACAGATGATAATGTGTCAGTCGGTGCATATAATTTGTCACTAATTACATCCAAAAATAGAGTAATGAGTCAACTCACTGAAATATTTCCTCTCTTGTACATATCTTCCCTTCCACCATTTTTTGTACAACATAGCTGTGATCATCATCTGATACATGTTCTCTGGTGAGAAGAGGCAGGGAAAGTCCTTTATGGTTCTCAAAGCCTGGCTCGATGGCAAGCCAGGGATCGCCCTCTATATCTATCAAATTGATACGATGGGAAGGTTCTCTCACCAGCATTTTTGTAATTAGCCTGAGAAAAGAATGGAGAAATGTGTGGTTGAAATATAACATTCATAAAATGTATAATAAAAGTAATGTTGCTTCTCTACTATTGCCATTTTTTTTTAACCCAAAAATCACAGTCGCTGGTCTTAACAGATTTTAGCAAAATATTTGCAGATCAAACTAAAAAATGACAAGATTAATGCTTCCTTTTTGGTATCTTCATTATCAAGCAAATTATCAAATTTAAAAAAATCTCAATTTTGTAATCTACTTTAAACTCTCTCTCTGGACATACCTTCTACACAGGTCAGAAACATGAGGTGGTATCTGATACTTGCAATCCATGATCATCGTTAGTGTTTCACTGTCATTGGCCTCTTGGAAAGGGGCACGGCCCGCCACAAGCATAAACAAGATCACACCCAAACTCCACACATCTGAAACATACATCGTGTGTGTAAATAATAATGATAATAATAATAATAGTAGTAGTTTCCGCTTACGCCCTGTGAGGTCCATGAGACCTTTGCCTTTGATTGTCATGAATTGTTTGTTGCTGTTTTAGGGCTCTATCGACACAGGTAGGTCATTTCAGCGCCCGCCGGGGGGTAAGGCCATAAAATATATTCATAGTATAACAACCTTGACACCCTTGTTTTGCATCAGACCTTTACATATTTTGATTCGATATTTTTTTTATTGATTTCTCTTTCTGTATAGTAGTGTTTGTGTTCGTTCGTTGTTTTTTGTCTGCATTTTTTTTGTTGTGTCCAGCTGAGGAAGGGTTTTACCCGAAACGTTCTGTATCATTGTTATTGTCTTTACTGGAAGTTTTCTACATTTTTCTCTCTGTTATTCAGTATAACAAGGACGTGATGTTAACTATCCAATGAACACTGACGATGAGTTACGTGTTTGTGAACTCAAGACAAGTGATCTGACCAAATCTATTAAAAATTTAGTTTGCATTTCTTTCCCTTTTGTTATTGACAAGGCACCCAGATATCAGACACTCAGGCGGCAGAGTAATTTAGTTGGCGGGTATAAAGAGTGACGATTTTGATAGAAAAAATTGGTTTCATCTAAAAAGCAGGCACTCAGGCGAAATGGGCATTCAGGCTGAGGGCACTCTCGCAGAAACTAGTGTAAGAATAATAATAATCCATGAACGATGAGCCTGTGACTTTTTATCTGAGTATCACGAGAAAACGGAACTCTTTTGCAAAAAAAAAAACCGACATCTTCCAGCCGATTGTCAGATAGGCATATTGATTTTTACTCTAGTGAAGTTAGGTCTCAGGGGGTTATCTTTGGTCGAAAATCTGCCAATTCACTCACTAGTTTTAGTAGTATAAAATAATAGACCAAAAGACGTCATTATCTTGATAATAATAATAATAATAATAATAATAATAATAATAATAATAATAATAATAATAATAATAATAATAA
>JARBEQ010260496.1:0-10500 GCA_030265355.1 Tritonia tetraquetra
GCCTGCCGGGGGTAAACTATACATTGTTAAGCGCATAGAGCATGATGAACTTCGTGGATATGCGCTATATAAGTGCTCTTCTTTACTTTTACTTTTACTAAAAGGTTATTGATAAAGTGAGAAAGAAGTTCTTTGAGTTGAAATATTGTAGTTGAATGAAGCACCCTGACTAATACCATCTGAATTGCCACTCCCCTGATCCTATTCAGGTAGGGGGGGATCAAAGAACCTAGTCCTATCAGAGCCGGACGATAAACTCGGAGGTCCCATGTGCACGTTGCGCATGTTAAGGAACCCTTGGCTGGGCAAAATTGATTCCTACCACAAAGGTCACAGTGGGTTCATCACCTGCTTGACTTAATATCTTGATCCAGAGAAATCCAGCCTCATAATGCTGGCCCTACACTTTAATGGTAAAAGGGAATTGGATAAGAAAGAAAGATTCACTGTAATGTCGATTTAGTGGGTTGCTACTTATTTGTATGTATTCTTACCATTGTCTTCTCCCCAGCAATGTATGAGCAAACTGGTACAAATTTTTCTAGAACCATAGTTTTCCCCTCATTTTTACAAGAAGAATTGTGTCATTCCACTCTTCAATAATAAGATTTATGTTTTTATTTTCAGGTGGAATGTTTGAATATATCTCAGGTGCCAATTTCTTTGGAGAAATACTCGAGTGGTTTGGATTCTTTGTCGTCAATTGGTCTCTGCCATCCTTTGCATTTTGTCTTTTCACAGCATTTAATGTCGGCCCTAGAGCCTGCCAACACCACAGGTAAGAGGCTACTGCTGAGAAGTCAGTTGGCAGTAGTAAGCTGTGTAAAGTCATTATGCTCTATGCTTTCTTTCTTTTTTTAATCCTGTTCCCTGTTACCATTACAGTGTAGGGCCCCCGCTCTATGAAGCGGATTTACTCTGGATCAAGATATAAGGCCAAGCAGGTGATCAGCCCATTGTGACTTTTTTGTGGTAGGAATTGATTTTGCCCGGACAGTGGCCTTTCGGCCTACTCTTCTCGATTTCCAACTGCCATGGGTTCTTTAACGCGTACAACTTGCACACGGGACCTCCAAATTTATCATCCGTGTCCAATAGGACTAGGTTCTTGATCCCACCTACCTTCATAGGATCAGGGGAGTGGCAAATAGGTTTATACCAAGTTTTATGAAGAAAAACAACAGCTGTCGCCATTAGGATTCGAACCCGGTACCTTTCGCTTCAAAGGCCAGAACCATACCTCTGAGCCAATGGGACCTCTATGCTCTATAATATATCGTTTACCCCCAGCAGGCCATTGCACTCCTGTATCCATCTCAACTCCATGCAGAGTATACAGTAGTACACATGATTCTGTCAATTAAGATTTTAATGGGTACAGTGGTCAAGTCACTCGACTTCGGGCACAGAGAACTGGGTTCAAGCCTGCCTAGTGTCAGGGTTTTTCTGGTCCTTTCAGAGTTTTCATGCTCTGCTTTGTAGACTCACGTGGAATCTTCTCAAGTTCTTTAGAACTGCCTTTGATATGATGACCTTTATGTGTTGAAAAGGGCGTAAAACTTCAAACTTTAAAACTTTTAAAAATAGCTTGGATGCTTTCTATGCTCCACATTGATCATAAGACAATCCCCAAACACCACTTAACAGTATTTATAACACACAAACAAAATACAGATTCAGTTTCTTTCATTCCGTTTTTTTCCTTCCACAGATGGTACAAGGAAAAGTTTGATGATTATCCAAAGAAACGAAAAGCTTTAATTCCTTTTGTGTTGTAAAACATTCACTTCAACGACCTGATTGATATTGGGAATTGTCTCTTCTATAACAAACAAAAAAACTCTGTAGTCACTTTTTCACACTGGGCTCCTATGTAAACATTTATTCATTGTTTTAATGTTTTTACTTGTGTTAAATGTTGTAAAAACTTGTTTTTGAATCACACTTGAATATGACATGTTTTATTAAAAGATTAAAGTGTTCTTTTACTTTGTGTAAAAATTTCATGAAATATTGTTTTATGTTGCAACATACATTTATATCATTGTGTCAAAGCAAGAAACCTGCTAAAGACTTTTTTCACATTTTACAGGAGAGGCAAAAAATGTATAACTTTTAAGACTTTTATTGTTCGATTATGTAATAACAATAACACATGATTTAGTTCTCTCTGCTTTTTATAATTCTTATTCATCTGAGAATAAATTTGAAATTTTAGCACCAAACTGGACGCGTCATTTTTTAACATCAGTTCTCTGGTCAAGGGAAGAAGATACCAAATTTTTTTCTTGGAATTTTAGCCCTGCATGACATGTAAACAGATTTTATATATTATAATGACTATTACACTTTGCATATAAAAGATCTATGACGCTGTGAACTAAAATCATTTTCTGTTTCGGTGTGTCATTTTTTTCTCATTAGTGCATGATGATGCGCTAGTTTTGATGCAAATCACGACATAGGGGGCCCACTTAATTTACACCATCCAAAAGTGACCAAAATTGTATTTTGTTGGTTTTTGCTCTGTGACACAATGATTTATGTAAATCATTTTTAACTCATTTACTTTGTTATCCATTGCCCGTGTTACCTCTGAACAGTGTTGCACCCAGCTGTGTCCAGCATTGCTAAACATAGAGCTGGAAAAAATCAGGTAGATAAGGCAAGCAGTTGATCAGCCCACTGTGCCTTGAATGGCACAACGAGCTTGAGAAGTTGAAGACTGTTAAAGTGACATCGTTAAACAGAATTGCCAGTCTAGATACTACACATGCGCAATGCTAATCGTGTCATTCCATAATTTTGTATTTATGCGTTGGTGGTAAACCCCTCAGCTATAAGAAAACAGCAGATTTTGCCTCATAAGGCGAATCAAAGATAGTATGTAAGGAAATATTGTTAAAAGCTTTGCACACCCTATTTTGAAGTCCCACTCCCCTCCAAAGTATTTGTTATGTCCCAAAGTGGAGCTTTAACCCCATGTTTAAAAAACTTATTTTCAACATTATCTTGTGATACTAATGTGAAAAAGAATTTGTCTTTGTCCAACATTTCCTCTAGAGAGCTGGTTTTGCTTCACATGTTAAGGTCCATCTCCATCAGATTAACAGGAAAGGTGAAAATTGTAACGCTCTAACTATTTGCATAGTTATTTTAGGCCACAGCCAACACACCCCAGTTCGGCCGATTTGGAATGAAATTATCATTGAGAAGTTGGCACATGTCCATATATCCATCCGTCCTACCTCAGCATAATAAGACTGAAACTTCATGTGACTTTTCAAATGATAAGTTTTAGCCTACAACTTGAAAATGATATACCTTTTACTTTTAACCCTTACTTACAGTGGCAGATTATTTTAACCCTTACAGTGGCAGATTATTTTCCCATTGTTGTTCTAACTTAACTTGGGTTATGTTTGAAAAAAAAAATCAGCTCCTAAATTATGAATGATACCGACTTCTATGGAAATGCACAGAAAAGGACATACAATTCATTGACGACATAAATAAAAGCTTATTATGAAATATCATTTTGTCTCAGCGTTTATTATTTACTTTCCTATAGTCATGGTGTGTGTGTGTTTGTGTGGGAGAGGTACAGTTGATAATTAGCATATAATGAGTAGCAATTGTTTGAATACAAATTATTTCGCCATGTAAAATACAGATCTGTGAGAATTGCTGTTTGAAATATTTTTCACAGTGGGTTGATCACCTGCTTGGCTTAATATCTTGATCCAGAGAAATCCAGCCTCATAGTGCTGGCCCTACTCGGTAATGGTAACAGGGAATTGGATAAGAAAGAAAGAAGAAATATTTTTAAAATATGACGGAGAAAAGAAAGTTTTACTTTTTACACCCTCTTTGAAGATCACTTCGAGGCGGCACCTCCTGTTTATATAATCCATCTCCGATAGGTTAAACCCACACAGCTCAGGGTTGAAAGTTGGGGAGGGTAATTTTTCCTGAAATCAAACTCCTCCAAATGAAATAATCCTGCAAGTACAGAAGTTAAATAACTCATTTAATATCACGAAACCAAAGAAGATAAATACATAAGATAAACAACTGAGTGTATTTCACTATATTATGAGTAAGAAAAAAATAAACGAGTTGTCCCCTTGGATTGATGTTGGGTTTTTTTTCACTAAATGGCGCTTGAGTTCTCACGATAGTTTCAGAAATGTTCAATTTCAACAGCAAAAGTATTTTGAATCGAACATTAGCACACAAAGGAAACATCACTCTCTTGATTGTGTATCTTATTATTGACAATCGTTGACGAAACTACAATAAACTCACCTTGATGTGTAGCAATGCAATATTTTTTTTACCTTACACCGAAAGGTACTAAAAGGTTATTGATAAAGAAAGAAAGGATTATGTCAATTTCATCACAAAAAAAACAGCACTGTCAGAAATATCCAGCCAACTTTCGACCAAGGCACAGCTGGGGAAAAAAACCCTTTGAAGCCAGTGAAACTCAAGTTATAATTATAATAAGATGTGGCATTCCAGACAAAATCTGATGTTATTCCCAATACAGATGTGTGGGGATGCTAGTCTGAGCCTTCTCAAGCACGTATGCTGTGTTGACACTGACACCACACCACAGCTAGAGATACGTACTATTTTCCTGGCACAGAAAGGCAAACCTCACACTCACAGTGGGTTGATCACCAGCTTGGCGAAATATCTTGATCCACAGAAATCCAGCCCCATAGTGCTGGCCCTACATTGTAATAGTAAAAGGGAACTGGATAAGAAAGAAGAAAGGCAAACCAGGAAATGATAAGAAAGAAAGAAAATACGTACACTATTTTCCTGGCACAGAAAGGCAAACTAGGAAATGATAAAGAAATTAGGTGTAGATGGTTTATTTGTTTGGTGAGGAAAATAAAAATTAGAGGCAGAGGGTGACAGACAGGAATGGTGGTTTTGCAGTTCTCGATATTACTGAGGTTCTGATTGTATAGTGTTGTTATTCTAATAATTTATTATATAGAATTATGAGGTGAAGGGGAAAATCTTGGATTTGAAATGTTTTCGTTATTGTCGCTGTCGTTAAACATGATGATCCACTGTACTTTTTGACCTGGCTGGAATTTGAACCACGGACCTTCTGGTCTGTGGGTGAGTGCTTCACCGCTGTGCCACAGAGGTGTCCAAGTATAATGACAAATTATTCCATATCCCAGGCCTGCCAACCCTAACCAAATTAAAGTAAACACAGGACATTAACTTAATAGAGAGAAAGAAGAAAAAAATATTGTGGAAAAACAGGACTATCCTGTAATAACAGGCGATTTGACTAGTTTGATCTTTCTTTCTTTATCAATAACCTTTCATTACTTTTTGGTGTAAAGTAGACTAGTTTGACTAAAAAACAAGACAATCCCTTTAAAAAACAGGAGTTGGCAGGCCTGATATTCTTCTACTCAGCACTGCTTACTTAGGATTCACAATGTAATTACAACATCCAACCAAGGTTACCAGATAAGTAACTAATTATTGTCAATCTTATTCGTTGTGTGTGCTTTGTCCAGAATCACCCGAGAACAGTCTGGCTTTTTACCTCTGTCAACTTCAGTGTTTCAATTACGGAACTCTACGAGAAGAAGATTTTTTGGAGTGCATCTATTTTCATTCATTCACAGATTTACTTAAGTTGCCAGACAATAAGCTGAGGTATCCTGTTGGCTTACAAGTGGTGATGATCTAGAACCCATGAAGTATCATTTTTATCATAGTTGCCACCCAGGAATTTCAAAAAAGGAGGAAAATTAGCGTGCCAGCAGCAAAATCAGATAGCGGAAATTTTAGCGGAGGGTCAGGGAAATAGCGGAAATTCACTATTTAGCGGAAAAGTGGCAACTATGTTTTATGGGTTGATATCCTGCTTATTGTAAATTGTTTGATCCATAGCATTCCCAGCTCTTTAAGTTCAGCAAGATATATGCAGACATTCTGAGAACCATTCAAGGTTGAACAATGAGCTGGCCCTACATTGCTTTGTGGTATGATAATCCATCACGAGGAAACAAACAAAAAAACAACAACAAAAACTCAGTTATGGAAAAATCTGAAGCCAATCTTTTTTTTAAATTATGGGGTTGCATCCAAAGATTTTAAACAAATTTGGGAAATTCTTATGCCACGTAAGTACTCCACTACAGTTCACTTTCACAAGAACATACAAATAAAAAACAAGCATTTTCAAATAACAAGTATTGTTTATTAATGAAACTACACATATAAATACTGATCAATTGCTCTAGCATATCAAGAAAGTAAAACGCAGCCACATGGAGGATGGACACATTATGAGTCATTCCCTTATTCATTAAATAGTGATGGATTAAGACTTGTCATTGGATCTGATGAATCAGTCGAGTAGAAACACAGTTAAGAGCCAGTTCCTCCCTTTTTACAAAACAATGTATACAGTCTTTGCGATCTCAATTCAATAATTTCAGAGAAATAAATAAATCTCTTTAGAACATTTTACATCATAAATTCCAAACTTCCATTATAGTATACCCATTTTGTAAAATAGGCATATGAGAATGAAAGTCTGGCAATATGTAGATCTATACGAGAATGAAAGTCTTGCAGAAGCTTGGGAATCGGCTCAGCATGTGGCATGTCTGAAATCTGCAGAGTTATTAAGTTGGGAGAGGTGGGTTGGGAAGTGTGTCATTCTGTTGACAATCATGGACACCAGTGAATTAGATATTGCTGTAAAAGTGTGTCGCGTGGGAACAATACCAAACTAATGCATCTCTTCCTCACATAGTTACAATACAACAATCAGAAAAAAAAAAAAAAGCTTTGCTCTCTCTTGCATTATAAATACGATGAAAAAAAATATCGTAAAGGTATGTCCAGATCAATCTTGTATCTCAATAATATCAAGAGTTATGTTTACATTCATTAACTTCATACATCCATCACATTTTAAACCATTTTTCACATCTAATGAACATGTAACATCAAATTATTTTCTCATCCTGTCATTTCCACAAAACGTACCTCGGCTTTAGCACAGCACATGTCAATTTTTCACAGTTGGACAGACATATCCAGTGTCTGACTAGGAAAGCCAGGAGTCAAGGTTACAAGTCACTAGTCTGGTACCTCTTTGTTTTCTCTCTCTCATTCTCTCGACACACAATATTCCTTTCAACATTATCACACTCATTTATACATACCACAGATAATATACTCAAACATCAATTTATTTTGTGACTTAAAAAGCATTCATTATTAAATATATGGAAGTAAACAAAAAGATTTTATAAAGCATATTGAATTAGTGTAAATGGGGATGGAAAAAATATTACTCTATAATATCAAAAGCTGACATGCCTCCTCATAGAGAGCACAAAAATTTGTCATAAATTATAGATATATATAATATATATATTATTCTTTTTTTTTTTATAGATGAAAATTGCAACTTGTCAATTGTATCGACTAGGAGGTAAACGTTTATAAATTAATTAATTAGGTTTAGTTCAGTTTATTAAACACCACAAATCTTAGAAATTCACTTGTGGTTTCACTATTCCTAAACATTGAGATTATAAGTACTTCTAAAAAGTAACAACAGAAATTCCAAATATAATGTACTTTATAGTTAGGAAGAAGAGGAATTGTATAAAAATAATCATTATATGATTTGATAAAAGAAAAAATCTCACCTGTTCATTACCCTTCTTATTGGCCAATAAAAAACAACAAATGAGAATTATAAACGTGTAATACAGTTTATCATCAAAATGAAATAAAGAAATCTGGCAAGTTTGAAATTAATCATAGATTAATACATCCCTCTATCCCTGTGTGTGTGAGAGAGACAGACAGAGAGAGAGAGAGAGAGAGAACATGGTATGACAACGCCTTAGATACCTAAAAGAAAAAAGGTTGTGATAAAAAAATACTTGTCTGTCAATAAATGGAAAAAAAAACAACATATAACTTTGGTATTGAGACAGAAAAAACTCCACGCAGCACGTATTCATTGATCTCACATTTCAATTTTATGGCATAGAGACCAAATTTCTTGTTAACAATCCATATTTTTTAGAAACCAAGCTATGAACAATTCAGTTTCAAGTTTACCATTGAGAAATGATTATTGCACTATGTCCTGTCTTGAAACAAGCTGTAACAAAGAAATTGACATGGTTGAGAAATATAGATTTTTCTGACATTCATAAATAAAGTAAGACTTGATTGGTGGTTTCAAAGAGAGTTCATTTGAACAACATAATAAAGAAATCAAAACGTTTTTTCTTAGCGTGTAAAAGCAACACCAATTAAAAAATATGAGATTTAACCAGCGTAATTTTTTTTAATATATCAGAATCAGATTAATATGTTTGTAGAAAATGCGTGTGGATCATCTCTCTCACACATCATGTAGAAAATGTGCATCACAGAGCCATGTTTTATGCAACTGTAACAACAAATCTAATACAGGTGCAATCAATGCTTGGAATCAATAGACAATGAACCCATCAAAAGGTTTAGTTCATACATTTGCACATGAACATAAAACTATACAAATGTTGTAGTATAACACAATTTTGAAAAAAGACAGCATGAAATGTGCAGCACAGATAGTAAAATATGACGAGCATGGTGGTAATCATAATAATATCTACATTGTAGTAGTAGTAGTAGTAGTAGTACATAAAAATACAATGAAGGTTTTTTTTTAGATGTGTGAGGAGAATAATGAAAGTGGCTATGTGTGGAATCAGTGACTATTTATCTAAGGACCCCTAGTATGAGGACACAAATAATTCCATCAAAGTACCCGATTAAAACGAGATGAAGAAAGATGAGGTGAGGTTTATTGGGTGGGGAGGGAGGAGGTAAATCAAAGGAATAGTAAGGACCACATACATATGACATATGATGCATGCCACGTGAGACAAGCTTTGATCATGTGAAGCGTTGTGCGTATCTTGTCCACAACATAACGTGGCCATGGGAGGAAAGTGTGTGATACGGGAAAGGAAATAAAAATTTCATCAAGAGGAACACTTCCTTGAAGAAGGAATGGTTAATGATAAATGATGCTAATGTGAAGGACACAAAACATAATGACATGCACCTATTCAACCTGACATTCTGTTGCTCACTCCACAAAAAAATATTTATAAAGTTATAAGGGGTTTGAAAAAGTGATGATAATATAAAATGCTTTTTAAAAAAATTTAATTTAAAAATAAATATTACGACAGAAATCACTGCTAAAAAATATGAACTGTCTAGTGACACATATATGATACAAAACAAACATACAATAAAAATTATATAGAAGCTTTTGCATATGAAAGAAAATTTTAAGTAAATGTATTCAGTTAAAAATCGTGAATTTATCCTGCCATACTCATTCAATGCCATTAATTTTTACTTGTGGAGAGGTAAAATTTAGGAAACATCTCAGACCCAAGTTATAAATAAAAGCAAAACAATGCTTAAGTTGAGGAATTTGCTTAATCGTGCAGACATTATATGTAAAGAAAATAATCAGAAAAGTTTGAAAGAGTGCTGTAGATTCCAAATTTACATTGCAAATTAACATAGATCTTGTGAGTAAGGCCATCAATCAAGAGTCAGGGCATTTCATGGACCTCTTTTCTTCATTCAAATTTTGATTGTAAGATGAGTTTCGACAAAAATCCTTCATATAAACCCCAAATTATATTCAATTGAAGAATATCTGGAATTTGTCATAAATCACATCAACTATTTCAGACAAAATTGATGATTTCAAAATATCCAAAGAGAGCAGTAAATTTCTTATACAATGATTTCATATAATAAATAAAACTGAATACAGCCAAAATGTTATTTTCCTAGTACAAAACATTAAAAATATTCTTTTAACTTCAAGACAAATCAAAAATTGTAATGAAAAGATGAAACTGACACACAGCTTACAGTTGAGCAAAACATGTAACGAAATAGTCATATATATATATAATAAAGAACCCATACAAATTTATTTCAAACACTAAAACACAAGTAAGGTTTAGCAAATTGTATATTTTCCTCAATTATGGTCTTTCAGCACTTAATTTGTTATTAATTTAATGATAAATAACAACAAAGGACAATATCAACGGTCAGATCTGTATCTGTGAGATATTCAAACCTCGAAAATAATTTAAAAGTAAAAGAAAAAAGAAGTAATATCACTTTAACTGTCCTGATTGTACTAATACAACAAAATCCTATGACCTGTTTTCAATAATTATTAACTCACTTGTCCTGCAATTCTGGCATTACTATCACTCATCCACGGCAATTATTTGTCTTGCCAATGACAGTGAAAAAGCTGTATTACAATTTAGGCCGGCGCTGCTTGTCGGTAATTTACCTGCCTCAACCGATTGCGCTCCTTGTCGGTAATTTACCTGCCTCGGTCGCTTGCGAGTGTTTCGTTCGAGTATTATTATTTTCTAGTATGTTGAATTG
>JARBEQ010260507.1:0-13068 GCA_030265355.1 Tritonia tetraquetra
GTGCCTTTCATGGCTGAACATAGGGCTGGCCCCAACACTGTTCTGCGGTATTAATGGGGCTCGATCAAACAAACAAAAAAATTTACACCGGTGTAGGAGGAAAAAAACATTCCGAGGAAAAAAACACCGCGGGAGTGTTTGTAGTGTTTTTTCCGTTTACACCGGTCCAACGAAAACGCTTGCGCAAACGCAATTGTGTAACCCTCTCAGGCAAGACGTCACGTTACAGCTTGGTTTATCCGGTGTAATCTGTGTCTTAGGCTAATTTGGCCGGTGCTTGACCTGGTAGCGTGAAGCGGAGAAGGGACAATTAATTATTAATGTTACATTCTGAATACAGCGCTGGTCAGTCGCTGATAACTTTCAAACTCAAAGATGAATATGTGTATTGATATGATATCTGTAACGGGGATACTAATAAGACGCAGATTGAATACAGCAGTGAAATGAAACACAATGAAATGGGCGTCTTGAAACTTTCAAATAGTTTTTATTGAATAGTTCAAAAATGAGTTACTATAAAAAATATGATGTTTCGTCTTCAATGTTCTAACGCTAACTAACTCTACGTTCTATCTTCTCACACGAGACGACTCACTCACTCACTCGCTCACTCACTAACATGATTTTTTTTGGTTGATCAAAGAACGACTAATGCAGGCAAATCAAAAGGCCGTGACGGTTGGTCACTGATAAGGAGATGGCATACAAAATTACATGGACCATATAGATAACACGAAGGTATATGAATCGTCCTATAGTACATATCGTTTAAAATGATTATTGCGTGAATTCGTTTTTGGTTCATGCATTCAAATTGTGTAATGAAAAAAAAAACCGGGTTCTGTTACGTTTATTGACCTGTCTACTGCTCCGTGTATTGCTCACGGTGCCAGTAAAGAGCTAAGGACACAGTGGGCTGATCATTTGCTTGTCTTAAACTCTAGGATCCATAGCGTTTCCGGCTCTGTGTCCAGTCGTGGCTGGTGGTCGGGGTGCCTGCATTTATATCGGGTATATCTTGTGTACCTTTCATGACAACATTATAGGACTGGCCCCAGCACTGCTCAACGGTATAAATGGGGTTCGATCAAACAAACGCGTTGCTTCACAGAGGAAGAGCTGAACATTCCGCGCGTTGAAATTATGTGTCGTCCGTCTTCGTATGGTCAAACAATGGTAGTATAGCAATCACACTGACCGGTTATAGGTTTTAATAATCATTGGTTTTAAAAAAATGAGATTCTCTCTACTATTCCATCCAACTATTGGAATTAAAGTGGAGCTGGCTTTGGCAATGATAAATGGCACCAGAAATATGAACTTTCTTCTTTCTTTCTTATCAAGTACCCTGTGTGTTACCATTACAATGTAGGGCCCGCTCCATGAGGCGGATTTACTCTGGATCAAGCTATTAGGCCAAGCAGGTGATCAGCCCACGGTAGAAATTAATTTTGACCAGCCAGCGCCATTTCGGCCTACTCCTTTCGATTTCCAACTATCACGGGTTCTTTAACGTGCACAAACTGTCACACAGGACCTCCGAATTTATCGTCCGTCTCCGATAGGAATAGGGTCCTGGTCCTACCTACCTTCATAGGATCAGGGGAGGGGCATATAGGTTTATACCGAGATTTATGAAGAACAACAACAGCTGCCACCGCTAGGCCCCGAACCCTGTACTTTTCGCTTCAAAGGCCAGAACCATACCTCTGAGCCAAGGGAAATATGAACTTGACACAGGAACATAGACATAGAGAGAAAAAGTGTTATAACAAGAGTGAGAATCAAACTCAGTGGTTGAGCGGATGACTCTTTACCACCTCTTTTCTTCTGGCTATTTCTCTGGCATTATCACATTTCCATTTTCTAGTCCATAAACTTAAAATGATAATAACGTCTTGCGTCATTCGAGGATGGACAAAAAGATTATTTTTGGTTCATCTGGACAAAGAATATTTTTGAACACAAATAATCTTTTAGTCCATTTCACAATGTCTAGATTATAATCTAAGAACCATCTACGAATATGGACATAAAGCCGGATATAATAGCAATCTTTAATATCTAGCTTCATGCCATTAACAAAGGATAAATCCACTAATATGCAGTGTAATGCCGAAGGCCAGTCTTATAGTCTCATAGGGGTTTTGAGACTGCTCTCTGGCTGTTTGGATATATAGGACCCAAACGTAGCGAAGCTTTGTGCCAGATGCAGTGTAACCTTGATCGGGAAGAGCTACCAGGCACTGACCCAGACGCGGTGGACATCGCAAGAATTTGTTTCCCCTCAGTGTTAGTTTTAGTGACCTATCCTTATCAAGCTACCAGAGCCCCATTCCGAGCGTGGGTGGGATTTATGATGGACTCATAGATGTATGGTTGGTTGTTTGTTTACAGTTGTTTGTTTTACGCAACACATTTTAGGTCACATTAAATGCGGATCCTCCGAACTATAGTCCATCTCCGATAGGACTTGATTCCATTGGAATCACCAGAGTTAGAGCGATAAAACTCGAGAAAGTTCGAAGGAAGAAATCTCAAACGTCGCCGCCGACATTCGAGCCCAGTACCTTCTGCTCACGAAGTAAAAGCGTTGACCGCTACGCCACGAGACCCCCTGTTTGTTTGTTGGAGAAGAATGTCGACTCAAAAAAAGTCATGACGACGACAGTAATAGTATGAGTTAAAAGAAAAAAAACCCCCCAGAGACGGAGACTTGAGTAGTGGAGAATCCGAAACAAGTAGGCGGTGCGGTGATCAATAAGGCCGGTCGGGAACAGGGGAAAGGGGGCGCTGGTCTATCGTAGTCTCTTTCCCAACTCTCAGATTCGAATTTTGATACCCATTTCTATACTCGGGTCGAGTATGCCAGTCGGAGTAAAGTGTCTTGCCCAATAAAAAAAAAAAAAAAGAAAACCAGAAGCACCGTTATGGGACTTGAACTCACGACCCTCGCCATGGAATGCGGCTGTTGAAAAACAATCAGTCACCTCATCTTATTTTTTTTAAATCTAACAATAAACAAACTCATTGTCATATTATTTTAATCGGTCGGATTTTTTATGGCCTCAATTTTGAAACAGGAAATAAATCGACTTTGAAATACATCATTGCTTAAAATTAGGAATAAATATACGACTGGCATGCTAAGGATGTTAATTTGTTTGGTGTCTATAAGGCAACTGTCAATCGTCACGTGACCGTACCCACAGTAAGACAAAGTAAGCATCCCTGTCGTTTGGTTAGGCAAGCGGTATCCAAACAGGGAGACGGTTTCCTTCCGAGTTTCTAGGGTTAGCATCATTGGTCGACTTGACAAAGTTAAAATTTCATTTTAAAAGTATGTATAATTACTTGTTTTACATTATCTTCCCATTAAGTTACATAAATCTAAATTGATCTATTGTGTGCGTTACCGATGTTGACAACGAATTCAGAATCTTGAATCGAGAGCGAATAACAACTGAAACTCATAGATAGCAGTAGAGGTCGTTTCCTGAAAACAAGCCTCTGCTCAATAAATCAGAACGCCAAAAAAAGACGAAATTTTCTGATTGGTTGAAATCGTTCCCCTTAGTAACATCGGTAAGGTCAATTGTTTTTTTTACATGTTTAGCTAGACTAGTCTGAGTCTTGCCCACTCATCAACCTGTTTTTCGCCTCACCCTCCAAAACCATTTCTTGGGCTCGGTTTCCTTGACCTAAGCGAATCATTTCCTTTTCTGCCCTTCATCTTTCAGACTACGTACGCCTCACTATGACAACCCTGGTATAGCCAATTTCCTCATGTTAAATCTACTGTGTTGAAACGGAAAGGGTCGTTATTTCTGCCATGTACGTTAGCAGTAGCTCGCGTGGAGTGGGAACACTTGAGTGTGCAATTTGCTTTTTTTCCCCGTTTCCCTAACCACAAGCATATTTTCGAGATAACGAGTCATATTATAATTCCATGGCAAAAACGACTACTTTTGGAATTTTGATCACACTTGAGTTTTGCATTCATGATACGTTTTGGACCAAGCCTGTTCTTCTTTTCTTTTTTTCTTCTTCTTTTTCATTAGCAACACCGTATCAAGACGATAACAACAACACCCTGCTGTACTTGTTATCGCATACCGTAGAACGGGGTGACTTGGCATCAAATCCACCGTAACGTGATGGGCACTACTTGATAAAAGTACTCATGATCTGTTTGGTGTGGTTTACTAACATGTGGTTGGCGCTTGTTTGTTTTTTTTAAAAGTGAAAGTATGATGTAGAAACTTTTAGGAGAATTATATCTGACTATATTTGTGAAGTTTGCCACATGGGCAAAACGGGGGTGAAATTGCATAGTAAGTAAAAACTGAGGCATTACTTCATCTGAAAAAGTAGGCTTTCGTAATCAAAAGGTTTGCTGTAACCGACACCAAAGATGTCTTCTTTACTGAAGAGTTTCTAGGTATCTCTAAAAAAATAATATCTGTGAATATTGCTTGCATGCCACTCTCTAAGGTTGTGTCCTATTTCTCGTGTAAGTGTTCGAGATGCTTTGCTGATGTTGTTAGTTTTGAAAGGTGTTGTCTTTGAGTTTCTTTAGATCTCTGTTTAGTGTGACTGTAAGTGTGCTTGGTCTTCCCCTAAATCTGACCCCAGTGTGTGTAAAGTAGAACCCCATTCCCCTGTATCTGCCCTCAGTGTGTGTAAAGTAGAACCCCATTCCCCTGTATCTGACCCCAGTGTGTGTAAAGTAGAACCCCATTCCCCTGTATCTGACCCCAGTGTGTGTAAAGTAGAACGTCATTGCTTTGTTTGCTGGAATATTCTCGTTCCTTCTTTTAATGTGTCCAAAAGTCTTCATCTTGATTCTAGTTTTTTGATTGATATCGCCCTTTCAATTTATAACACAAAGAGGATATATCAATACTCAAGTGTTATCGCTACGCTACGACGCCAACTCCCTTACATTTCTGTAACATGTTTTTATATTCATATCTCATAACACTTGTCAGAATTAATCATTAGAGTCAATTGTTTATAGTATAATATGTCAATGTTTTATGTCATGAAATTGTTTTTGTAACGCGCATTGAGCATTACGCAGTCTTGGTAATGCGCGCTATAAATGTTATATATGATTATTTAATTATTATAAGATTCCGTGAGAATTTCCACGACACTTTTCGAAACTCTAAAGTGGTGAAGTGAAATAATCCTGTACCAGCGCGATTCAAATCGCGAAAATTCGCAATCGGAGGCGAGAGAAAAACAACGCTTCGGCCTTGAATACCCTCCCCCTCTCCCTCAAAGTGCGTATCTAAATTTAGATATATGGATATGGACAGACGATGCCTGTGTAAAAGAGTAGGGTTGTGTGGGTTTTGATTTGGTAAGTAGTGATAAACACGTTATTCTAAGACCATGATAGGAAGCAAAGTTGCCATTGGTTGGTTGTCCTCTGTTCGCTGTGCAGAAACCGATAATCAGAGGACAAAGTGCTAATCATGTTTTTATCCTCTCTTGCAACCTACCAACTCCTGACGTCAGTGTTGAGATCAGACCAGACAATGTAACATACATTACCATCAACATGATAATCATGAAACCATTTTGTTTTAAACGATGATGATGATGATGATGATGATGATGATGATGATGATGATGATGATGGCGAAGGGTCTTGAGAGGGAGTCGAACTCGCGGCCCTTGCCATGGACGGCTTCAAGTCTTGATGATTAAGCCACCTAGCCCCCAGCCCACTGTTAACTCGCGGCCCTTGCCATGGACGGCTTCAAGTCTTGATGATTAAGCCACCTAGCCCCCAGCCCACTGATAACTCGCCGCCCTTGCCATGGACGGCTTCAAGTCTTGATGACTAAGCCACCTAGCCCCATCCCACTGTTAACTTATGGCCCTTGCCATGGACGTCTTCAAGTCTTGATGATTAAGCCACGTAGCCCCCAGCCCACTGTTAACCCACGGCCCTTGTCATGGACGGCGTCAAGTCTTGATGACTAAGACACCTAGCCCCCAGCCCACTGTTAAATATCATTCTAAAAATAGATGTCACGAGAACGTGATAAGCAATTTAGAGCTTCGGTCTTACCCTGGGCTATTCACAAGGCTTGAATCATAACCTCGTTATCGACTGGTACATAGTACAGATGGTGGGTTTGAGCGTAGCTACGTTTTGAGTTGCCCTAAAAAATGAGAAGGAAGTTCATGGAAGTAAAAAAGACTTAGTCATTATCAATGGATAATGGTTGGGTTTTTTAAAATATTTGTTTTTTTTATCGAGCCCCATTAATACCGCAGAACAGTATTTTGGTGCGAGCCCTATATTCAGTCATGAAAGGCACACACGATACCTGCCATAAATGCACGCACCCGACTACCAAACACGACTGAACACAGAGCCGGAAACTCTTTTGGATCAGAGAGTTTCAGACGAGCAGGTGATCAGCCCACTGTGTCCACAACTTTTCCCTGGCACCATGATCAATAACACTGATCAGTATTAATTAAAGAGGGGCTAATAAACACATTACTGTAACTCACGTGGGTACCCCCTTAGTAATTGATACAAACTGGCAGGTTCTACCACTCTGGACATTGCGAGGAAATCGAAAGAAAAACAATTCCCCGGTCACCGCCGAGATTAGAACCCATGACCTACTCCGCACGAGGCGGTTGTTCTTTTAACAGAGAAGCCCGTGATGATCTAAGAGGGCGGCCTAGTTTGTAAACACAAATAATTTCCTGCAGATATGATGGTGACATATCATGGATGCAATAATTGTAAGAGTGAGAAAGTATCTAAAAATCAATTCTTTCCTTAATGGGCAGCCAATGGAGACTTTCAACTCTGTGTTTTTGGCCAGTCTTTTGAGCTCGTTCCACGATTTTCCTGTTTCTCCTCTCACCTCTTCACAATGTCCTTCTCCATGTTCCTACTGGTCTTTGCCTTCCTTCGTTTACCTCAAGGATTCCTCGATCTTTTTTATTCTAAGGACATTGCCTATCCAACCTCCACCTACGTTTCAATACTTCAACCACAATTTAATTGGTGATTCCTGTCTATATGGCGATATCATTGATTGGTTATTCGTCTTCCCGTTTCATTCTTTGTGGTGTATTTTCCCCAGGCAGTGGTTCTCAACTCGTTTCAGACCATAGACCACCAGCCCAATTAATAGATTATTTATAAATTATATGCACATATTTCGAGTTAATTACCAAATATGGTGCACATCCTGTGGACCACCCGATAAGTCACCATGGCCCACCAGTTGAGAACCACTGACCATGGCGCACCAGTTGAGAACCACTGACGTATGGCATCGTCCTTCAAATGCTTCGTTACATAAGCATAGCATTCATTCGTTCAAGTCACTGATAAGGAAATGTTTTTATCTGCACGTCTTGTCTTTCCAAAAGGGCGTGTATGAGTTTGCGAGATATCAAAGGGCAGCACATGATTTCTGTAAAGCTCAGTTTAGACATTTTGAGTAAATTCACAAACGGGTCAAGACAGCAGCATTGTAATTCCCACAGACCTTCTAACTTTACAGGTGGCCAGCAAGGTTTCTTGGTCACGTGACATGGCTCTGGCTTAAAACAAATCCGAGGCTTGAATTTCTAGATTTTAAAAGAATTTGTTGTGGAGATTCAATATCGAAAAGTCGAAAATGGACATTCAAACCGGATGTACCGCCTCAGAGATGGCCTTACTATGTTGAAAAGGGGATGACTCTAATAACTTCAAACTTGTCCGCCATATTTTTTTTATCGTCTTTAAAAGGGTACCACATACTCATTATAGGGTGCTTCTTTTTTTCCGAAACCGTCCGAAACCTACCGAAACCTACCGAAACCTACCGAAACCGTCCGAAACCTACCGAAACCGTTTCGGAAAAAAGGAACACAGCTCATTATACACTCCTTTTAGCATCAACCAGCTCTAGAAATTCAGCCTTTTCCGTGCTGATTTTGACTTCAACTGAAAGAAAAAAAAATGTCTATTGTTCATTGCTAAATAAGTAAGGATCAGAAAACTCTACTGAAATATTCACTCTAGGTTTTACATGTTTGTAATTATGGGTAGCCACAGAGAAAATGCCTATTGCTAACGCTGGGAAAATAACAATAAAAGGAATGTTTCTTTTCAGCCACTCTCCGTTGTTTTTGAGTTGCTATCCATTGGGGCGCTGGTTGAATAGATTGATCAAAATAAATCAAAGGTTACTGTATTCTATTTACAACTTCAACTATTGTTTTTCTGTTGCTAAACCCAATAATCAGTCGTGCAGGGTTAACTACAGCTCCAATTAAAACATCCACGGGAAATTATTAGTATGGACCTCATTAAGATAGAATAGACTTTATTGGATAATCGCTTTTTATCAATTAAGTCCATGACTTCTTGTTTAACAAGAAAATCCTATTTTCTGGTGTTGTGTTGACGTCAGGGGATAGATCAGATCTGCTTGATCCCTTATTGAATACGATTACCAGAATGCACTTTTCTGATTTTATAGCACGCATTTATGACGACGCCTAATTTGCTATCTGTCTATTTGTAACGTTTGATTGTTTGATCGAACCTCATTAATACCGCAAGGAAGTGTTGGGGCCAGCCCTATTTTCAGTCATGAAAAGCACACACAATACCTGTCATAAATGCACTCCCCCCCCCTCCCCCCCTCACCCGGACCACTAACCACGACTGAACACAGAGCCGGAAATTATTTGGATCAGAGAGTTTCAGACAATCACGTGATCAGCCCACTGTGTCCATGACTCTTAACTGGTACCATGAGCAATACACTGAGAAGTAGTAATCAAAGACAAGCCAATACAAAAATTACTATACTGTAGCCCTGTATTGATAAAAACTCGGATTGTTTACCAATCTGTAACGCTTACTGAATAAACACCTGAATCTATGAGAAAAACAACAACACTACAGGTTGCTTTCGATACCTTTTACTGACGTACAAAGTAAATCATGCGAAATGTTGCGAAATCATGTTGAAGATCTTGGAAACGGACTAGAATAGGTGGACAGAGAGACGCAATCCTGTTAGACTTTACGAAAGCCTTTGACAAAGTGTACCGCACCAACGCCTACTAAACAAATTGTCAGCTGTTAAAGTAAGGGGCAAACCTTTAGAATGGATTAACTATATATTTTTTAATGTGATAAGACACAAGCGGTCAATGTAGAGGGAAGAAGATCGCGTCTTGGCCAAGTAATATCGGGGTCCCTGAGGGCTCCGTTCTAGTCCCCACTCTATTTCTAATTTTTATCAACGACCCTGGAGACAACATCCAAGCCAAGGTCCGTCTGTTTGCGGATGATACTATTGTAAAATAGGGAAAGCACATCTCGACCATCAATGGCCAGCCGGACCAGTGCTTTCGTGTACCGAAATTTAAAAGGATGCCCAGTCTCAATTCAAGTGCTTTGTTACAAGGCTCTCGTGAGACCTCTATTGGAATCCGCAACTGTCGTCTGGGACCCCCAACAGAAAAAAAACCACTGTAGAGGCATTAGAATCGGTACAAAATAACAGCAAGGACAACAAGGTGAACTCTCCACATACCAGTACATCAGCTCCTGTACGCCACATAAACCCCGACAAGCTAAACGTACGACGAAAACGCAACAAGGTCACAACATTATTTTTAAAAAATCATGAAATGTCTTATGGATGTTCCTGCTCCCTTGTCCATTAAGTCATTTGAAAGGGCAACAAGAGGCCGTAAAAGATAATTCCATATATACCGATCAAGGGTTGATACCCATGTAGATCGGTCCCCTAACTAGGGGATTTCTACATTGCCATGAATAATAATAATAATAATAAGAAGAAGAAGAAGTAGAAGAAGAAAAAGAAGAAGAAGAGTAGAGACGCCAAATATCTTTCAGATATTCATCGTTACAAACCACAGATGTAAAACAAAAAGCCACAATAATCTAAAAAAGTAATAATTGTCAAATTATGACGATTGAGTTTTATCACTACTGAACTGATAATGGACTTGTATTTTAAAGTCGGTTTTCCAACCAGATAAAAATAGAACAAGAGGATTGAATAGGTATAAATCGGAAAAATTCTTTCCGTGGACATCCCTATTGCACAATGCACACTTAAATACTGTTGCAGGCACTACCGTAGTATAAACAAATCTATAATTTTGACATTGCTTCAACGTCGACGGTCTTTTGATCAGCCCAACTCAAGCTCGGATGATTTTACTCAGCCAGCATAATCTAACTTTTAAATCATAGTAAGACGTTGAACAGAGTCAGCATGTTTTTGCAATATCGTCCCTAGAAAAGTGTTTTTAACGACCAAGTTGAAGGGGTGTCAAAATTGTACCAATGTTGAAATTAGCACAGTGACCACAAGGGTAACAGTAATGTGTGTATTGCCATGCTTCTATTGCTCCTGGTACCAATATGATGATGATAGTCTTCAGGCTGATTACCTGCTTGTCACGCGCATTTTCCAAAACATTTTCAATTCTATTTCCAGCCATTCATGCATAACAGTCGTATGGAATCTGAGTTGTAGACGTTTTGTTTTCCATTTGTAGTAGAACATAGAGCTGGCCCCAACACTCCTTTATGGTTACATGGAGTTTGATCAAACAAACAAACACACCCTCTGGGAGAGGTTTATTCTACAGACGAACAAGGGCAAACTCCCCGCTGTGGTTGTTGATGTAAAAAAGGGTGTACAATGTTTTCGGCCAGACCACAAATTGAACGTAAATGAACCAGACGTATCTTTAGCTCAGGAAAATAGTTTTTTGCAACCTCAGGCATGTCTGGAGCGTAATGATATTATTAGCAGCGAGAGTGGCCGAGAGAAAACAACTTAGCTTACTATTAGGATCCATTCTGTTTGTGTTGACTGAAGTGAATACAACGATCAGTAAGTGTGTAGTGTGGCCGAAACGAACATTGATAAACAAATTGAAAAATATGAATTAGATCAAATAGAACAAATACAAAGAGAATCAAATAGAACAAATACAAAGAAAATCTACTTTGGTATCTGACACGAATCGTCTTTGATTTGACCTTTCTATGTTGAAAAAGGCGTATTTTTTTCCGACAAACTACTCTTTTCTACTCTATATAAACTTTTTGGGCATTATTATATTTTCCTTGATGTAACGAAATGCTTCGCTTCATGTAGATAGCTAGTTTGTTTTCTGTGTTACTCATGAGCTGTTTGGGGTGTCACTAGTTTGCCTGTAAGTAAGCCTGCCCCAAATACTACAATGCGATATTAATGGGGCGGGCTTGATTACACAAACTCAACGCTTAGCCGACTGGCCACAAGGCGATAACCAGATTCTTTGCAAGCATCGTGACATCTCTATGAACGCTGACAAAACAAGAGGAGCCACCTGGTGTGTACGTATATTATATGGAAGTGATTATTCGGACTCCCACCGCTATCCTCTTGGAGCCTCTTCTTTGATTTTCAAGATGGCGGACGCAGGCTCGTCACTGAAAGTTGGCGATACAGTCAGTTCATTTCAAGAGTTAGCGTTAGGGTTAGGGTTTAGGTTAGGGTTAGGACTACATTCAGTTCAATTCACCACCGGTGTCTGAATAACGATAGCCATATTATATATGCCATGCATCCACACACACACACACACACACACACATGTGGATGCATGGCATATCTCGTCTAGGTTTGTTTCATAAGACTTACCGTTACACAACAGAGATAACTGTTTAGCTAAATTCGATCATACAGAACTGAATCAATGAGGCATGCAACTAGAAAAAGGGCAGGTACAACAGTCCGGAAGGGACTCGAATGGAACGATTGGTCAGATTCAGATGTAGAGGCGTTGTCTGTTGATAGGCTATGCAATAAACGAGGCTTTTACATGGGGTTGCAGCCAAATAGAATGTAGTGGTACCTGGCGGTTCGCTATTTTGACCTTGTTTGAGAGTACATGGCAACGGTGTCATGGTTTTACTCTACATCTTAAAAAGTTTAGTTCGTTTTGTATGTTTTATGTTTCAAAGGTTTAGGGAGTGCGTTGGCCAGGTGCATAGACAAAGTACTTTTACATGTTAACTTTTTTGTATCCCAATCATCGTCGTCGTTATGATGATGATGATGATCATCATCATCATCATCATCATCATCATCATCATCATCACCACCATTATCATTGGTATCATCATCATCATCGTCATCATCAACAACCACCATTATCATTGTTATTATCAACATCATCATCATCACCACCACCATTATCATTGTTATCATCATCATCATCACCTTCATCATCATCACCACCATTATCACTGTTATCATCATCATCATCATCATCATCATCATAAAGGTACAAATATAATTTTCAAAAGCACAGTATGTAAAACTGGACCGCAGAAGCTTTGCATTGAAACATTGTAAGGGAAGTGAAAAGAAATAGATATGATAATTCAAAAGAAACAAACACCCCCCCCCCCCTCCTCCCTTTTCCCCAAAAATAGATACAAAAAAAAGAGAATAGAGGGACACAACATTATCCGGTACTATAGCCCTTCCTCTGCTAACGAACGAAACACAAATTATAACAAATACACCCTCTCTCCCCAAAGGAGACATTGAACAGAATAACGAACCAGATTGGTGATAAAAATGTTAAGTCTTTTTTTCAGAGTGTCTTTGAAAGAATCGGTGTAGAAAAAAAACCCCTTCACTTCTATTCACACTAATGAGTGCTATAATGCGATAACAAGTCGTCATGAATGAATAACTTTCAATATTTATTACTGTTTATCGTCTTTTTCGTGTCGTCACTTGTTCGTAATCAAGTTTTTTTCCTCATGAATTTACAACGCTTTTCCCAATGTATCGTTTATCGTATTAGATGTACGGCAATAATGCCTGACGTCCATGAATAAACAGTATTTCAATTCATTTTCACTTTCACTTTTCCTACATTATTATAACACGGTGAGTTATACCGGCGAAGTGCTATTCTATTCATTGACGATTTATCGCAAATTTCGTTCTTTAAAAAAAAATATTACCCCCCCCC
>JARBEQ010260508.1:0-10500 GCA_030265355.1 Tritonia tetraquetra
ACACCGGCCCTTTTCAGGGCCCCACCACATCTTCCCAATTGACTAGCCTCACTCGTAACGCCCCCTTTCGCCGCCATGTTGAAAAATTCTGAATAACGACATCACCCGCTAACGACATGATCGTTCGGTCCCGAGCGATGTCGTTATCGGGGGATTGCACTGTAATCTGTATGGACTTCTGGAAGCATATTATTTCGTTCCGTTTCCAAACCAAAATTAATTACTTACCAAACTAGACATTTGCCCAGAGTGGTAGAACCTCCCAGTATTTATAAATAGCTGAGGGAACCCACAAGGGCTACAGTAATTTGTTTATTGGCCTGTCTTTGATAAATACTGCTCAGTGTATTGCTCATGGTGCCAGTAAAGAGGTAAGGACAATGGGCTGATCACTTGCTTTTTTTGAATTTATAGCTTTTCTGGCTCTGTGTTCAGTCGTGTTTGGTGGTCGGGGTGCCTGCATTTATGGCAGGTATCTTCTGTGCCTTCATGACTGAACGTAGGGCTGGCCCCAACACTGCTCTGCGATATATATGGGGTCCTGTTCTGCGGTTTATATGGGGTTCGATCAAACAAACTAGACAATATTAATTAGCAAAAAGTTGTTTTTTCCCCACGATTGTCAACACGTTAATAACGTTATAATACATAATCTTTTTTATCAAGCCTGGAGATTTGATAAGAATAGACAGGTCCATAAAGACGGTATATTTGATAGTTTTCGAGAATAACCGACATGAACGAAATGCAATTTTACCATTTCCCAATGGAGCAAAACGGCATGTTCAATATATCTTTGTTTTTGTTTACTGATGTGAACGGCAATAAATGTTGTTTTTGTTTACTCCGTAGACGTCCCCATTTATCAATAGAGTAAAATGACGTCATTGTTGGAATGATATGCAGGCTATCTGTCAACTCTACCCACACTACACCGAACGTAGGTGTTGGGGGGAAATAGGACAAACCACTTAATTTCCAAGGGACATAACTCAAACATTAACTTATATGAAAAAAGATCAATTAATAATAATAGTCAGTTATTTCCCTTCGTAAAAAAAAAACAAGCTCATAAACTTAGGGTTTTTTTTTAAATCATGGGCGAAAGTGAAAACCAACTTATCCACGTCAACAAATGCAGCTTTGGCTGTTTTTGACAAGGCAAGGACTAGGATACATATCACGTGACTTTTGAAGGAAATAATGTTGTAGTAGTCAGTACAGTAATTGTTGTTGCATCCTTTTGATACGGCAGCCTTGATTGGTGTCTGGCACTAGCATGGCCAACAACGGTGAAGTTCTTCCATACGTCGTCGCTAAGGGCAACGTTTCTTAATAATGAGTGATACGTCGTCGCTAAGGGCGACATTTCTTACCAATGAATGTCGACGTCCAATTTGTGCCAATCCGAAGACGCCAAACTTTTGCTTGCGAATGGTTCAATCTCAAAACAAGCATTGTCACGCTCTTCTCCTTCTCGTTTGTGAGTGGACTCTACTTTGGCACAGTAGTAAAGCGCTTGCTCAAGGATTGAGAGGTCTGTGGTTCGAATCTACAATCAGATTAACTGTCTGATGACCTGTTACAACTGTGGGCATTGTTTTAAAAGCACCCACTAGGGCTGTGACTGTGACGGCACTCAGACTGACAACAACTCACTGGTGTCAGCCGAAGGGGAAATATGGTTGTGAATTTTAGAAAAAGTTCCGATGTGAATTCAGTAGCCTATACTATAATGCTAATAATAAACAAATGGAGCCTAAACGAATTTCTTTATTAAGGGTGATATAAAGTGGGGAAAATATTTTCGTTTGTTCATGGGTATATGGAATGACCTTGCGAAACTTCACTGAGGTGCTTTCACCAACTCTCCTTGGTCACTTAACCTATTTGTCACTGAAACTGAGACAACAAATTAGGTGTCCTCATTCCAGGATTCCTGCACTCCTTTCTACATCTATTCCAAGATTTTTTCAATTTCAAGGTTTTTTTCATGAGCAAATTCCTCTAATTCCAGGGCTACAAAATTTACAATCTTAATCTTATCCATACAATTTTCATTTGATTTGCTGCTCAGAAAAGGTACAGCGGGGCTTTTGAAAAATAAATTATACATTACAGCTGGTGGTAGGAGGAAATTCCTCCAGGGCTTTTCAGGAGACCCCTTGAATCTACAATGGGCTTCACAGGAAGCCTGTCGCTCACACAAACTCACTTCCAAAACTAAAATCAAATACTGAACAAAAGGGTTGGTCAGACTTGAAATTCAAATACTTTTATTGCAAAGCCTCCTCCTTTTGCACTTGGACAAGGCATTACATATGGATTTATATTATAGAAATGGATTTATAATAGGTACAAACAGGAAGGGTTTTTTAATGAGTTAAGAATTATATAATTATGCTCTACATTGTAAAGCTGCATCTCAATTCTCCCTTTATTTTGATAATGAATCTACTAATATCACTGTCTAATCAAAATGAATATTCATAATCGCTTTATTCTAGGGGTTTCTATTGTAAAGGCAGAGGATTCAAATTAATTACTTTCCCTAACCTTTTCACATCACACCATGACTGAATGGCTTACATTTCCCACAATACACTATATTTTCCTATAGAAATAGCCTGA
This sequence comes from Tritonia tetraquetra, assembly GCA_030265355.1. NCBI lineage: Eukaryota > Metazoa > Mollusca > Gastropoda > Nudibranchia > Tritoniidae > Tritonia > Tritonia tetraquetra. The sequence goes on from JARBEQ010260508.1 coordinate 2,632, forward strand.
AATAAGGCCATTTTTACTGGGGTTTTTTTTTAATTGTGTAAAATTTTTCAAATGTACCAAAATCATTGCATAGTGTAACAAACGGCACTCTGCACCTTTCATCTGGATTTTGCCATTTGGATCAACACACAATAACGAAGCAAACACTGATTCAACGTTTTTTTTTTCTTCTTTAAAAAATGCCTTTTTCTGAACAAACAAAGGTTACTATTACTTTTGTGTTGTACCCTTTCAGAAGTTTTATTCCACGGCAATGAGACATCTTTAAAAACAATACCAAACTGGGTGATGCTTGTACTGAGTGGTGTCACGGTAACAGTAACAGTTGTAGCGAACTGATGCGATTGGCTGTGTAAGGTGCAGCGCCACACTTGAGCAGTGTGATGTGAAAATGTTAAACATGTAATTAAAATGACATGAACACCCCCCCCCCCCCCACCCAAAAAAAAATTATTAAAAAATATGCGCAATGATTACTTTTAAAGTTTGGCAAATTTGACTAAATCAAAATTCTTCATGTCACCCATAATATTTTGCTACCAGTAAAGACAAAATAGTCACTCTTCTCTTACCTTGTATAATTTTTTTTTTTTATTTAAGCTTATTCTATGCCAAGAGTGTGTTTCATCAACATATGTGTCAACAACAAATTGACAATACACACTTTGCATAAAACGTGTTAAGCCATATTTGGAAAGTGTAATGGCAAGCAACCAATACACAGAAAATGTGTCTCTCTAATACTAATACGTGCATGCACACACGCACACACACTCACTTTCAGGTCAAGCATTGGAATTTTCTTCCCCAAATATTTCAATAACAACACAATTGCAAAAAAAAAAACCTTTATATTATAAGTATAACTTATAACATTAACAGTAATAACAGAACAATTACTAACAATTTGTGATTTACCAGCCCTCCAATCTAAGATCAGTGTGAGATTAAGGGCCTTAACAAATTACCTTGTAAAAGTGAAACAAAGATATTATCTACATCACATAACATTAAAAATTCTGTAACAACTTCAAAATTGTAATTCTATACTTTGGATACATTTTTACACCATCATCAACACCAGTACACAGTATACCTTTTTCATGACAAGAATTTGGTACTCAGTGTAGTAAGTATCGTATTATGTAATAAATACTACTTAAACACTTCATTAGTTCTTTTCCCTACACCTTCATTTTGTTAAAAACTAAAACCCAACAAAAATGCTGACATGTAAGGCTTTACCAAAAGCAATACAATAATAAATGCAACTCATTGTCATGGATCCAAGTACCTGTGTTTAAAAAAAAAAAAAAAAGGAATTTTCGTTTCAAATAACACCTCATCTCAATATTCAGCAGTGAGTGCTGTAAGGTAAGCAAATACATTCTGTGCCCACAAGATATTTGGGGTGTATTTCTCAATTTTCCTTTCAGTACCTTAAGGACCGTTTCAGGGCAATGAGTCACATATGACAAAAAAGTAATTCTAATAAGGCAAAGGGGGAGGGTGGGGAGAGCTGTGTAATAAAAAGATCATCACATGATTTGTAACAAAACCGGTATGGAAATACTTCACAAACAATGGCACTTAGGGCCTTGATGGGGAAAACAAAAACAATTAAAAGGTATATAATCATAATGGTACAATAATTGTTTTCTTTTTAAAACTTACACCAATAGATAACAATAACATATTTTAGAACATGAACAATCTTAAAACATGATTTAAATTGATAAGTTCTGAAATGTTGTTTTACCCCCTTTTGACACATAGAGGTCATCATATAAAAAGGCAGTTGATTTTAAGGAAAGAAAGAAAGGAAAGAAAAATATTTTACAAAGTGAACTGGCCCTGGGGCGGAATTAGAGGTTAGGTAATTTAATAGCTTGGTACGGATAGCTGATTATTAGAAGGCTATGTTGTTAGCCTACCTTGTGTCTCTAGTGTGTATCTAAAAAAAAAAGTTTTAAAACATCAAAGTTATATGCCCTTTTCGACCCAAAAAGGTCATCATATCAAAGGCGGTTTTAATAAAGAACTTGAGAAGATTCCACGTGAATCTCCAGTGCAGAGCCATGAAAACTGTGAAAGAACCAGAAAAAAACCCCATGCTAGACAGACTCGAACCTGGTCCTTCGTGTCCGAAGTTGAGTTACTTAACCACTGAGCCACAGACACCCCCAACGTGTGTATAAAACTAAGCAGCTATCAAATATGAAATCATAATACACACTCTATATGTGATCATTTCCAATTGAGGGGCTTGACCACACCACGTGATAAGCGCTTATCACTGTCAAAATCCTTTTTTTTTTTAAATGCACTTTATCGCATTTTACGGTCAAACTTGTCAAATACTTGCTTCCATGACAGGAAATGCTGTCAGGAACTACTTCATCTAGACTCTCGAACTCTTCTCGGACTCCTTCATTCTGAATGAGAGCCTTGTGTTTTCGTTGAGAAAACGATTGTTTGGCTTTACAATATAATACATGGACCTATGGGGCTTTACATAATAAAGAATATATATAGGCCTACATAAAATGTGGATTTTGATTTTGTTTAACGAAATCTTGTTGTTTGAATCGATCTAAGAAATGGCCGCCGTCTTACGTCTTAAAATGCTTTTACACAAATGCAGCCTCTTTACCTATTAAAAAAAATGAGCTTTTAACAATGATTGATGCAGAAAAGGTGGATGTAATTAGTGTAACTGAAGTTTTACCTAAGAATCAACAACAAAGAGGTAGGATTGAACCAGTGGAATTTCAAATAGATGGTTTTGACTGCTTCCACAATATTGGTGGCAAAAGCTGTTGTCGGAGTGTAGCTCTATTATGGATACACTTAAGTTTAATGCGCAATCAGTGGAACTAAATGGAGGTCTGTCATCATCAAGTGAATCAGTCTGGTGTGAAATATCACTGAAAGGCAATGACAAGTTGTTAGTAGGCTCTGTCTACCGCTCTCCAAATAGCACCCATGACAATGATACAAAGATTAACGAACTCATAGTGAAAATGACAGAATCTCCTAAAAACCCAGAACACTCTGCTTCAAAGTTTATGGAAGCAATCAGAGATTCCTTTTTGACACAGCATGTCAAAAAGCCAACACATTTTCGATCAGCTCAAACCCCAAACATCTTGGATTTAGTTTTTACAAGTGAACAATCAATGGTGGACTCTATCATCAGGCACGAAGCACCTCTAGAGAAAAGTCACCACCACATTTTATGTTTTGACTTTAAATGTTACACAAGGAGAGCCACTCCAAGAGAGCCTCGTTACTGTTTTGATAAAGGCAACTACTCTAAACTTGCTGAATTAGTTACAGCTGCAGTTGATAGGATAAAAGTTTCAGTCACTGAAGCTCCAGACCTCAACGCCTTCAAGAATCGCGTAGACAGCCTTTTGTCAGATTACATGTTCAGTTTAGTTGACCCTCCTGTCAAACTGGAAGTGATCATGGAGCCAACGAAGCTGGACACCCAAGATCAGCAAAGGCATTAAAAGCCTAAGACGCTGGATTGACTACACTTAGACTAATTGTGCAGCTGGCAGTCATGGCAAATCAACAGATAGGGATGTAAGCAGTGGATTAGTAAAAAATATTCTAAAACCAGCAACAGGCAGTGTACATATGATTTTCTGTTTAAAGTACAGACATTTTGGAACTCCTCAGACTTAAGAGTAAGATGTAATAAAACATATAAACGTCTCTGTCTTCACAATAGACACCCATGATGTATCCATGTTAGATGGTCCCCCAACCAAGGGGGTGTTCACATTACTATGAGGAAGAAGAAGAAATAATAGGTTTCTTGATTGTTTTGCTTGTTTCATTATTACAAAAACCTTAATGAAGTCTATCCAATGGCTATTTCGTACAACAAACAAAGAGCATTTCTGAATGAACAATTCCACCATTCAACGTAACAAAAGCTTGAGTAGAAATATAATGTAATAATTATGAAATTGTTGATAGCTAGGACACTTCTCAATGTACTATTCTAAGATGATAAGGAATTCTGAAGCCAAACATTTACATCCCTAGATCAGAGAAGAGTGAGTATATGTGAATCTGGTTAAAAAAAAAAAACAGCAGTCACATCCATCACCATTATTAACAACAAAAATGTTGAATATAGAAAATCATTACATTAACTACAATTTACAATAACTGATATGAGTTGTACTCACACGCAACTTACGTCTAAGCGCATACGCGTCTGGAGCGGACTCTTCTCCTCCTACTCAAAATTCTACAATGCTTGAATAATAAAACTTAATTCACTGCACTAACCCTTCAACTAGAACACTACTAAGTCGCAAACATTTATAAATCTCTATAAAACAGGTTGTCAGTAATCTTTGGGAAAAAGATAAATGTCATCAGTTAAAAAAAGCAATGCATTTAAATTTCACGTCTACGAGTAGTAAGGATATTTGTAAGAAATCCTTCCACTGTTAACCTTGGAAATAAACAGCTGTTGTTTGAAATCCCATGATTTGAAGACAGTACATAACCCCTCTACTGGCTCATAAAAAAAAAGGCTTAATTAGAGTATTCAACAACCATAAAATAACAACTAAAAACACATATTGCATAGGGATAGTCCACAAACATGCATTATTCCAAGGCTACAAACAACATACACAGCATTCTTTTCATCTCATAGTTTAAAAAATCCATTCAGGCCTCACCAGCCATTAGTTGTACAATCTGATCCGGTTATAGGGAAATTTGCGGGAACAGGCAAACAATTCACTATAACTATAATCGAATTTGCTACTTTGAACAATCATTGATTGACAATATTTTGCCCTCAGCATTTCTCAGCGGGCTTGTGACCACCATTGGCTGCATTACTACTACTATCATACGGGTGAGTTTATGTAAAATGTCCATATTGTGTTTTTTAGGTTATTTTGGGGGAGTAATATTTTTCTAAATTTGGTCACATCTCCCGAAAAAAATGTTCTCACTATAACCAGGTTGTGATTCACTATAACCAGTTAAAATATATAGAGAAAAAATTCACTATAACCAGGTTGTGATTCACTATAACCAGTTAAAAAAAATAGAGAAAAAATTCACTATAACCGTTAATTTACTATATAACTGAATTCACAATAACAGGGTCCAACTGTATTTAACTCATTGTACTACTAAACTGAGTCATAACAAGTTTTCAAATGACACGGGTGTACTTGACCATTGACCAAAAGTCTATCACTATCACCCTCCATATACTCTCTTCATGAAGTAATCACCATTATCATTTTTGACCACAAAATACTTCTTGAAAAATAATTAATTGATTACCAAATGACAACATTGCCGACAACTTTATGTCATAGAAATAAATTGATTGAACCAACTCCCTGTATTAAAAAAAAATGATTTCATTAGTTTCAACTACGAGGTAGAAGAGACATTAAAGCTGAGTGAGAAATGAATTTGACTTAGGTATGTTGATAATGATCCATCATATCTTGTCTCATTAACTTTATATCACTTTTAACACAATCAGGATTGTAATTTATATTCATTGCAATGGTCCCTCCCCTTCAGCACACATTCCTGAAACTATACTGCCATCTAATTGTACAGAATACTTTGAATAAAAAAGGATTTTTTTTGTACACGAGTACATGCCTTTCTTTGGTTAAAAATGTAGACATTTTATAATCAGAAGCTAATATTGACATGAAAATACGTTTTATGGTGGTTTTTGCATCTAACATGACATATAAATTCTTATCTTATGTCCTATTTTCAATATTTCTTTTTAGATGTGGATCAAATGACAATAAAACAAAATAATCAATACTTAAAAGATGGAAATGAAGGCAAGCTCCGAATCATTTTACGAACATATGACACACACCCCTTAAAAAAAAGGTAAAGAGCGTCTGTAAGAACCAAAACCAAAATAAGCAAATGTTCGCCAAACCCAAGCAAACCCAAAAAAAACTTTTTAAAAACCACATTGACACAATTCATAGCTGTTCCTAGCCACGTCATGTGCCGGTTTGTGACATTTTGAATATATATGTACAGTAACTAACGAGGATTTCATAATCATTGTCATATCATTATGCTTTATCATTATTACACATTAACTTTAACTTCTCAAGTGAGAAAAATCCTTTCTTTTGACCATATCTATATGGTTTCTGATTTTTATCAAAATCTTTCACCGAGCATTTGTAACACAAATGATATGCTGACATCTTCGTCATTCTTTTCTTAATCTATCAAGAGGTAAAGGCACAAACCTAATAATTCTCAAAACAAATTAAAAAACAAAACAAAAACCGAAAACATACACACCAGTTTATGACATTATTCAAAGATTATTTCTAGCTACCGGTACCCTAAAAAACCTGATGAAATTATGCACAAATGAATAGCAGCACTTTTGTCCCATTATTGCTGATATTCCTTTTTCTTCCTGTGAAACGAACAATTTACATCTTAAACAGGAAAAAACATTCCTCAAACCTGTTTAAAAAATATTGAACAAATATATAAATGTATGTTTGCAGGGTGCCCCACAAGCTTTTGTCATCACAATAATAAACCACAGAAATGAAAAACAAATCAAAACAAAAATAATATATTCAAAACAGGCTCGCTTATATCATACTTTACTTGTCAAGCCTTTCCTTAGTTTAGCACTCTAATTGTAAAGATATCTTTTCGAAAGGCTATATGAAGAACAGAGGCGATAATTAATCGCGGATACGTTCATGGTCTGCATGCGATATTCTTTTTGATTTGATTGCATGAGAAGAGAAACATAAAAGACACAGAGCATGGAGGGCTGTACGGATCCTTCCTCAAATATCCATCTCAAACTGGGGATGCTCATCGTGTCCAGTTTTGCTATCTGGAATCAAGACAATAATGAAGATACAATGATTACAAACTTCAACAATAACATTCTGACAGCCTTAAATAATAATAAAAGCATTCTTTACATCAATATAATTCAAAAATTATAACAATATATATCTTGGTGACTTTTACTTTTTAATCTTCCAATTTAAGAGTGTTAATACCTGCATCAAATAGCGCCAAACCATTTCTGGATCTGCTGAAGAAAATCCTGCCAATCCAGACAAAAGTTTATATCAAAGATCATCTCAATATAAAGATATTCAACTCAATGACTTTTACCGAGGCTGCATGAGAGTGATGTCCCTTTATTAGCGTGTGTTCTCGTATTGCTTTGGCATGTTCAATACTCGATACAAAATGGAATGGTCGTAGTGCAATCTTTTATCAAAATTATGTGAACTAAAAAAAATATCACATCAAAATCATCAAATGTGTTCTATCAGGTGCACGCTATGGCACAACTATCACTCAGGTGCAAGGGAAACTACTCTTAAAATACTCCTCACTCATTATATAGTGAAATACGTGAGTTGACTATCTTATTGTAGAAGATCATTTGTTATAAATGACTTTATAAAAATGGTTGAGAATTGTGACCCATTCAGACAAAGTGGAACAAGACGGAATTCATACATAGATATAGGGATCCTTATCGAGCGAGGGCAGTAAAATTTCACTCTCTATTAATACATAATATTGTCTAGATAGCTTAAGGTTGCTTGATTATATCATCATCTGATCATATAAGTGGAATAAGTAATGAAGAGAATGTATTCAAATCATGCTTTTTGAAATTGCCCCTGAGCATAGCCATCTTGCCTTTTAAACGGTTGCTCTGGGATATTGCAGAGTGAACCTGGTAGGCAAAGTATCTTAACAATTAACCCATTCCTCCTTAAGAGCATAGGGGGAAACCATAGGCTGGTCCCTACGCAAGGGAAATAACTCTAATTTTCC
>JARBEQ010260530.1:0-10499 GCA_030265355.1 Tritonia tetraquetra
GGGATAGAAGACAAAGGAAAGAGTGTGGACCAGTTTAGCACCCCCCGGCCCACAGAAGGGGTCCCGCCAACCGCCCGCGATGTAATCTATCATGATATATTTAATAAGTAAACATAAGAAATGATTAAAAAACATTTTTTAGAAAATATTGGCCTCTATGCAGGTCTGTTGGTAAAAACAGCGAATAGCTGAGCCAAACCAAGTTCACAGGAATAGAAAAAAAAAATCACATAAAATAGGTAATTGAAAAAAACTGAAAAAACCCAACAACAAACACTGAGTGGAGTTTCATCCACGAGTGGCGGTAAAGATTAAATTGCCCAGGAACCAGAAAAGTTACACCAAATCAGTGATGAACTCTTTATTGATTATACCTTCCATAGTTTCCTATTATTCAAGCTATAGTGAACATTTTCCCCTATGATATTAGGTGAGTGTGGGTCAAAAGTAGTAGCAGTAGGTACCTACCTATGAAAGATAAAAATATATGACACAAAATTTTTAGAAAATCATTTCAACTTCTAGGATTCAAACCATGAATATATTGGCCTATTTTCTTCTTTAAGTCTAAAAGTTGTGTCTTACACTTACACCCTTGGCATCACATTACAGATCATACCAAAGGCGGGTGTGTCTTCTTAGAATTGTCAGTCATTCAGTGATTGTGGATAGGGTCAAAGTTATCATATATACAGGGCAAGAAACATAAAAAGAAAATAATCTTTTCAAAGACTATTCAGCCAAAGGTAGTTTGCCTTTGTCTTTACTACAAAACGCTTATAAAGGGAATTCAAAGCAACAGTAACACAACATTGCATTACAATGGTTACGGATTGATGTGATCATACAAGACTAACATCAACATGTACCGGTACATAATATAACTCTCATCAATCTTGAATAATACTTTTTCTAAAATAGACATCCCACAACCCCGCATCTTGAAAAGGTGAGAAGAATACCAAGCAAGAAAGCATTGGTTCAATGTTACATTACCAATATTCAAATCAGATGGTACAATATAATGTGAAACAAACAGAATCTAAACACAACAAATACTATCATCTTAGTGTAGTAAAAGACAAAGAAAAATATTATTGTGCACATTCACATTCTATACCAAAGAAAAGAATGTACCTATAAGGATCAGTTCTGAACTTAAAATGAGTCATCTAGTTAGGCACCATGTAAGACAATATTGAAAGAACAAAATTCATCACTAATGAATAAAATGGAAGGTAAAGCAGTTATTGTTTTTTCCTAAATGTACTACACTTGAACATAAATGGCTTTTTCGTTTCGTTTGATAATAAGAAATAATAAACATCCTTTCTTTTCAAGACATTGAACTTGAAATTATTGAATGAGAATCATACATGTCAGATCAATTTATTTATGCCATCTACTTCAATATATTCATTGGTCCTCTCTATCAAAATAGATTAAGAAGTAAATGGGACAGGATTTCTGTGGCAGGAATTGATTATTCACATCTGCAACTGTAACAATTGAACAATGTTAGAAATAATAATGTAAACACCTCTCAAAATAATTTTAAAAATGGTAAATTCAGCCCTTAAAAGAAGTAAAAACATTAGGTGGTTTTTATGTTGATGTGAAACAATGAAGTCTTTCAAATTGCATTTTTACTATGTGGTGGGATTTTCAATTGAGAGATTATAAGCTTGATTTTTTCATATTAATCTTTGAGTTTCATATTGCATACAGTACCTCATAGTTATTTACGGTGTGGCGTGACTTAAAATTCAGGAGTGTTAAACTTGGTTATAAATTTTAAGCCGCAAAGAGAATTACTAATGATCATTTCTGAAACCAGCAATAAATAAAATAGAAAAAAAATATATTTGATATAACAACATTGCTTTTTATATTTGGGTGGGAGTTCCAACAGTAACACATATTTTCCAACAGTAACACATTGTGTGGTTAAATCTCGTCAAAATCTAACAGAGAGTTGAGAGAGAGTGAATACCACACATGAAAGCAACTGTAAACCAAGCAAGGGAGGCAAGGTGGCCGAGTAGTCTAGACAGCAGACTTCCAAATCCATGATGAGGTTCGCACATTCGAACAGAACCGCAGGCACTTTGCTTTTTTTTGGGGGGGGGGCAAGAAACTTAACTCTGTTTGCCTCACTCGACCCAGGTGTAGAAATGGGTACCAATTCTCAAATGAGACTTGGGAAAGTATTTTGCGATGGACCAGCGTCCTATCCAAAAAGTGATAAATAGTCACTTGTCCGCTTTGCGCTACCGAAACCGGGTTAAGTTCTGGCTTAAGGACATACCTAATAACTATACAAGGCAACTGTAAACGTGGTAGGCCCTAATTGATTACTTTATAACATGTAAAAAATAAGAACAGTGAAGTGATTTTTGTAAAGTTCAAGGTTTTAATCACATCCACTTATTATATATTGCAGAGAAAAATAACCACCAATATTTGTGCACAAAATACAGCCAGCCCATAACATAAAACTGTGTGGGTTAATAACAATTCAGACAATGTGATGAGGTAAGTAGTCTATGAAAGACACCTTATACTTATAATAACAAAGGGGTACATTTTTCTGATTAGGCAAGAGACAGCTCACAGGTTTATTAGGATTCTCAACAATTTTTCAATCCTCTGACTCTGATATGTATTTAATCTAAAATCCCAAAAGGTGGCCATCAAAACTAAGCTTAACTCTTTCGTTATCGTTGGCCGGAATACCGTCCAAAAACTCTGACCCCCATTGGCTGGAATAGCGACCATGAGACAATATCTTGAAATAAAGCACTGGGTTTTTTTTTCTGAATTGCATCCCCTGATGCGAATCCCCCTGCTAATAGTTTCCACAGTGATTTCCCTTTGTTTATGTCTGCCTTTATGCTCGAAGTGAGGAATTTTTACGAGTTATTGAAGTTTTAGTGATAGTCTAGAAATTTTGTACATTATTTGTTGGATTTCTTTTGAGGCTGATAGTGGCCTTTCTATTTATTTAACGGCTTCAAGCAGGTTTATCGAAAAACATGAATTACTTATAAACACACAGTCAATTGGGTATAATGTAAAATTACAAGCACACATTGTTTTCATTCAACAAAATTAACATACACATATTAAAAGCACACAAAAGGTATGCAAAGCATTTGTAAATCACTTCATAAGAAAGCTCTTTCATTCCTTTTCCAGAACATCTATATTCTAAAAAAACTTATCTCTCATAATTTCAGAATTGACATTTTTTCATACTCATATATCCAAATCGTGGCATGGTCTCGAAATATTGAAAGGGTAAAATTTTCTCAATAATATAATTTGTGATAATTTCTAACTCCATGAGGAAGGGGAGGGGGGGGGACAAAACAGAGAGAGAGAGATATAAGAGAGGGAGAGGGGGAATAACTATTCATAGTAAAATATTATACAAATACAATTAAGATTAAGTGATCAGCAATTAAACACCCATGAAATTATTGCAAAGGCCTCAAGAAAAGTTTGGATTAATGCAAATTGGATTTCGCATGAATAAACAAAATAAATCTTTATCAAAATACAAATTGATAACAAACATTTGATATTGTCATCTGACAACATGTAAGCGGAGTCAACTGTATTCATCAAGATATGAGAGAGGCTGCTCAGATCTTTTTCAACTTGACAATGTAGATTGGAGAGAAAAGTACAAACTTTAACTTTGTTAAGTTTATTTGAAATATGCACTAATCGGTGGAATGAATAACTTTCTGGTGATCTTCAGGGTGTATTCTTTTTAAAAAAAGTATGTATGCTATAATTTCTACAGGTTATCAATGTTTGTAAAGTGTATAGTCTTAGCACCTTTATAACCCTAGGGGTTACAAATACTAAGGCAATGCTGGTTATCAATGAATGGAAGGGGAGCGGGCACTAGAAAAAGCATCAAGTAAGGTTGGAAAATGTTATAGTTAAAGTCTTTTTCTGGCACTTTAACATTTTCCAACCTTGCTATCTGGTTATCACAAAACAAGGCAAACTTGGTGTATTGCTCATTGTGCTTCCTGTAAATGACAAGGTTTTTGGACCCAGTACAGACTACTGCCTACGTCATACACTCGAAAACAAAATCTCAAGCCAGTGATAATAGTTAATCTCAAAGGGGACACTTAATACGAAATTTGACTACAGATAAAATCGAAATAATCCTGACACCGAAAGGTAAACCAGGAAATGATAAAAAAGAAAGAACAAAATCGAAATATACCTATAGTCTGAAACAATTAAGATCCCCAAAAGATATCATTTTAAAAAACACATGACAAAACCAATCTAAAATTGAAATTTCAGGAAGTGATATGAGATAGCACCATCTACCTCTTTCAATTCAATCCCATGTGTGAGTGATCAGTCGCTTCTATTCCCATACAAATATTGAGATAAATAGTAGTGGTCCTGTGGTATTGTGTTTGTCAGTGGAGTGCTTTAGACACAATTAACACTGGGATAGTCTAAAAACATCCACATAATTTTGACCAAAAAATGTCTGGTCTCAGTCTGTTTTGAAGTGAACATTTCAAATGTAAAGAATTTGAATGATGTTCATCTCAAAGTGTTTGGTTGAATTCTTGTATGAAATTCAAGTCTCTAAGACTAGGCCCCCATTTTCTTGCACATGTCTTCCTGACAATTTAAAGCAGAGTACTAGGCTAAGAACAATGAGACTGGAAATAGTATCTGGAAAGACTTCTTATCCCCACAAGAGTAGTGAATATAAATGAACAACAACATTTTTGCCATTCAATTTTGTAATTTTTGATCATCAAATTATAAATTACTTTGATAGTGGCAAATAAAGAATACCAAACCATGCAGGCTTTAAACAAAATATCAAAACATACACAGCTGGAACAAAGTTTTGAGCAACAAAAATGAGCAAATGTGTATACATTTGTGAAATAATTGCAATTTTTAAAAAATAGAAGCCCAAAATAAAAACAAGAAACAGTATTTTTTTCTAAATGGCACTTGATTCTGTCTGTACAGATGTGAAAACAAAGAACAATGAAATATTACACAAACATAAATAGTTTGGAAATGACAACAAAGCAAATAGTAAACAATCTTGATTCACAAAGCAATTCAAATGACGGTAAAATTTCTTTGTCATAACAAAATAATACTCTAATGGATCAGTCGCACATGAAAACAATAATGATACAAATTTGGTTAATCAAACCCATCAATGCAACAAGACAAGGCCAGGGTCAACCTAACCTGTAACCTGACTGTCGCAGATGTAACTGGGTGCAGACAACATAGTACAGTTGAAAAACAAAAGTCGAAATTTGATGAATTTCAGATGAATTTCAGATATGTAGACGATTGTGTTCAGTGTCAATATTCTTTTACCAGCACCATGACCAAAGGAAAAGGATAATTAGTAACTGCCACCAGATTCTTACTCAATCAGTTTACCCACAATTCAAACTTGTTTTGTGATCGGAGTTGACAATTGCACAATTTCCATAAATAGCAATAAATATAAAATAAGATGACTGCAGCTACTTAATTTTATGATTTGTACCTTTTCACATGAAGGCATACGTTTTTATATGGTTTATTTCTGTGTTCATTTTTTCCTGAGATTTGATCTTCGTTTTAAAAATCTGTTTTCATCAGAACCACCATTTCACATAACATTATACCTAACTAATATAAATATCATAAATTTATGCTTGAATATTGGATAAATTGGTCTTTAAAAAAAACACCAGAAGAAAACATTCTAAAAAGGAAAAGACAAATTCTAATTTCAATCAACAAATTCTTAGTAACTTAGAAGGCTTCACCACTAATGAATTCTATGATGTCTAAAAATTCTTTGGCTTATTTCTTTGTCGTTATCAATGTGTAAAGCTTTGACGCTTTTGTGCGAATGTCCTCATCGACGTGTCTGGTCAGACGATAGACTTTGTTTCTCAGCAACGGCTCTTTCACCACCCCGCAAATTGCTGTGTACATAGTCTTTGGAGATTCAGCTTTGTGGGCAGGTGGGAGAGATGATTGGTCAATTTTTAACTTGAAGATAATAGCACGTAAGTTGCCTATCAGGGTTACAACCCGCAGAATGAGATCGCTATGGGTAGGTTTATCCAAAAGATCTAACAAGTTACCAGGAGCCTGATGAAATAAAAATGAATGTTAATGATAATTATAATCAAAATAATGATAATCTTACAAAAATAGGAGCTAGGGGTCAAATGTTCAGACCCCGGAGATATTTTCAACCAAGGGCCTATAAATTATGTATAAACATGCGTTGTTACTTAGATTATAAAGATAGAAGTTGGCAAATCTCAAATGAATAGGATGACCCGCAATATTTTATTTACATAAGCTAGACAGAGACATTGACATTGTAGATCATGTTTCAACAGTGTTAAAGTTAAATGAAATTATGGATTGTGTTTTATAACGAAAACTAATTATAAGATAAGATAAGATAAGATAAGATTAACTTTTTTTTATCCATTTCTGGAAATTTGTACAATTACTACTGTGGGCCAACAATTCAACAGGGAATTTGGATACCATCTCACGATGCAGAGGAGGGGAGGGACAAGAACAGCCAAATAACAAAAACAAAAATGATTAAAATTATCATTAAAAAAAGGCAGTACTGATCATAGAAGAGTATTTCTATAGTACATAATGAATCCTTTGTACTCAAAGATCATCAGAGTGTCTATTAACTGGACTCCTATGTGATGCAGTAGTAGAACACATTCTCAAGGAACCCGAGGTCCAGTTTGAATACCAGCTTGGTCAAAGAGTCTCAATGACTTTTATAACCACCCGTAAGAGTTCAAGTCCTATCGGAGACGGACTACAAACAGCACTGAAATGATCTTCAAAGAGTTGAAAGGGGCATTTAATTGACAACTTTAAAATGTCTATCAATATCTAAGTTAGTAAACCTGAAAATGTTTTAGGCCTCAAATTCAATTCATACCTTTGCAGCCAGCATCTGGGGCACCATAGTCTCATTGATAGACAGATTCACCAAAACCTTAATGCTAAGTAAACGGATGTTGTAGGAACCAAAAGCCATAAGATTATACAGACAAGAAATAGCAGGAATATAGTAACTGTGGAAGTTATCCACGGCGCTCAGGTTGATCAGTGGACGGATGATAGATTGCTGAAGAGACTCAGGTATTGAAGTCTGACCTAAGACATCTAACAGTGGAGACACACAGTTCTGGTGAAAGAAAGGAACACAAATTAACAATTGTTTTAGTCGCATTAGTCATTCAGAGTGCACACTCTATCTTATAAACTGTGTTTGACTTGGGGTAATATTTGAGGATACATTGCTGTTTACCAAATTTACACTCAGTAGATCCGAAGTAATCAACACTTATGAAAAAAACGACTGTCAAAAATGCTCTACCTTTATTAACGATACATCCGTACAGCATATATTTTACACAACCATTGCACACAAAAAAAATAAAAATAAAAACGTCTAGAGCACACTTACTTCAGCTAAGTATAATACCTGTTGCATAAACATACCTCTAAGTTGACAACAGCTTTAGGGTCCATACTGAGATTTGTCAAAACTTTGGTCAGAGAGACAAGCTGTATGTCATCATTCAAGCCATGCTGTAATACTGTGGTACACCTTTCCACCACTTGCTGGCAAATGACAGACTCACAACCAGCACCTTGCAAGTGAAGCTGATTCAAAAAGGGAAGAAAAAATATTGCTCAGAGTAGGCAAGTTCTGTAAAAAAGGAGGACAACTTTCACCACAAACAACAGACAAGTGTGAAAAAAAAGAAGCAATGAATTTAATTTGCAAAGTATTTCAAAAGATAAAACAATTGATAAAAAATTGTGACAACTTGGCGAGTTTTACTAATTTGAAGGATCTTAGTTAAAGAAATCTATAACTTGCGATCTTACACTACATTACAAGGAAAAAAAACTACATTTTAACTTACATTGTGCTGTGTGAACGCAGAGACTCGCACCAAAGAATCGAGGACAGTTGGTTGAAGATCAGGATTGTTTTTCCTCAGGATCATAACAAGCTTGTAGACCTGGTCTTTAGTAACAGACATGGGTTGATTCTGACAAGCTGTCAAAACAGCACTTATCTCCTCTGCACTAAGTTCTTCAGACATCTCCTGTTCTGATATACCATCGTCAGAAGCTGTTTGAGAATCTAAATCTGCCGTTTTACCCTTTGAAATAGGGCTTATGACTGTCGAAATGGCATGCAGCTGTGGCTTAACATCCGGCTTAACATCCTCTGTCGTCTTTTTCTCCCTGTTAAATTGTATACTCGCTGTTGTAGTATAGCGACTTGGTGAAATTTCATCAATATTTTGACTTCTCTTCACATTTAAAGAATCTTCAACAAATGTTTCCTGGGAAAGAGATATGGCTTCATCGTTTAAGGTCTTTATTTTGCTTTCAGATAAAGGCTCATCTTTGGAAGAATCCTTTTCAGGACTAAGTGCAGTTTCCCCTTCCTCCTCTCCATCTCTAGACACTGCTTCTTCCGCTGATTGGTAAAAGGATGAACTGGAAGCCTCTATCCCACTTGGATCTGATTCAACAAGGACGTCACTGGCTTCATTATCATCTAAAAGAGATTCCTCAAAATCCCCTTCCCTGCTGATTTTACCATCTACATCTTCTGCTTCAACAACATCGTAAGAACTTTCATCACTACTTTTATCTGATTTTTTAGAAGAAGCTGGCTGGGTCTCTCCATTCTGCTCAAGAACTACAAAACTGATCTGATTTTGGTCTTCCTCAACAAGTGCTTGTCCAGACACAACTTCTTCAGCAGCCTTCTGTACCAAGTTTAGAGGGGAAAAAATTAATACAAAATGAAGTATTACAGACATGATAATTATATAAACACATGAATAGATGATAAGCCCACTAATCCATCATGGTTACAATGAACAGTCTTAGGCCCAAACTAGACCAAATCTGTCTTCTGTGCTGTCTTCCGATTTCTCTCATAAAAATTACTAAAATGAGAACACAGATCTGTCTTCCGAATTTTTGGAGCGTCTTCTGTCTTCTGCGTATTTTACAAATAGGTGACGTTTGGTCTGCTTCCTCAAACTATGACCCACATTCCTCGAATGATGACAATGTCAGCCGGCTTCTGTGTGTTGCTTGTTTATTGTTGTTTTGAAAAATTCACTCATTTATAAAGAAAGTGTAGTCCAGAGATAAAAATTATACATATCTTCTTTAAACTACATATTGAGTAATGTTGTTGATTGTGTATGTAATCGTTGTTTTCACTGTTTATATTTGCACGAGCTTTGATGAGTCTCCTTACGCCTTGGCTTTTCTAAATCCAAATATATTTTCTGGTTTTGGTTTGTAAAATGATGGAGACAGTGATTCGATCAATTTAAAAAATCATGAATGAAATGAAAAATGAGAGATTCTATAGCAGGTGGTAGTAGACAAAGCTTTCAATTAGGTGTTGAAATATTGAAATATGAATTAATGATACCCAGCAGCCATCACGGTGAGAAAAAACAGATGAGAACAAGAAATTCGTCAAAATTGATAGCTAATAATATACTAGCTATTAGAGAAATAGCCTAATTACAGCTATGACTCATGACTTTGATGATATTGATAATCATATTTATATAATGAACATTATGATAATTAATATAAGCATTAACATTGTATCTACGACATTCTAAACAGATACCTGATAACTTTGCTTTTTTTTCAGATTCAACAAACCTGACAATGATTTTGCATACAGACTTGAACATGAGTGCATTCCAACACCAACAGAAGAAGAAATAGTATGTTTGTGTGTATGAATGAGTATGTGTATGGGAGCGGTTGAAAACACCTGTAATAAACATTTTATAGAACCAAACCATATTGTTGTTAAATTGTTTGGCCTGCTGTTAACTCTTATGAACATTGATAATGTGTTTTCACATTCCTACTTTGGGTTTATAGTTATATCCATTTACTGTGATAGTTATGAATTGGGTTCCATCATAATTTCTATTTTACACAGTGTTTTTCAAAGAGTGTGAAAATATTTGTACATTAAAGATGTTCTAACTGACTATGGTTTACCACAGTGCAATGCCTATGTCATCATGTTTTCTTCTGTTGTTATCATTTCATACTCCTTTTTGTGGCTTCAGCAATATCTACAGTGAAGTGTCCTCATATAGCACAGGCTATCTATTTTGACAGTTTTACATTCAGGGCTTTTTAAAATCTGTTTCTAAAATGATTGTTGTGGGTGATCCAAAGAGCTTATAAATAGAATAGTTCTATTAATAACCTCTTTCCCACCTCAACTTCCTGACGACACACCACAAATCAAAACAAACCATTGCACATGACCGGTGCACACTATAACTTGCAATCATGTCCTTTTATATTGAATTATGGTGTACCCCAAGGGTCAGTGTTGGGTCCTCTATTATACACTCTAT